>CAUYMX010051768.1:0-22764 GCA_963573855.1 Lepilemur septentrionalis
TCTAGGTCGCAACTTGCAGAGATGCTGGTTTCATTGGTTAGGAGTGATGTCTGAGAATCAAGAGTTCTATTAATGATCCCTATGATTACCTGGTCCACACATGGGGTCCTCCTCTAAAGGTACTGGATATCAGGCCGGGCACAGTGGCTCACACCTGTAATCCTAGCACTCTGGGAGGCCGAGGCGGGCGGATTGCTCAAGGTCAGGAGTTCGAGACCAGCCTGAACAAGAGCGAGACCTTGTCTCTACTATAAATAGAAAGAAATTAATTGGCTAACTAAAAATATATAGAAAAAATGAGCCGGGCATGGTGGCGCATCCCTGTAGTCCCAGCTACTCGGGAGGCTGAGGCAGGAGGATCACTTGAGCCCAGGAGTTTGAAGTTGCTGTGAGCTAGGCTGACTCCACGGCACTCATTCTAGCCCGGGCAACAAAGTGAGACTCTGTCTCAAAAAAAAAAAAAAAAATTTTGACACAAAGGAATAAACAAAGAAGAGGGTCAAAGAATAATGTTACAATAGACCAGCAGAGGTTTGGATTTCCAAGCAAAGAAGCAATACTCATCAGAGAGCTCTAGGACTTAGAGATGGGAACGAAATGCTGTTTTCTTCACTCTCCCTCTTCCACAGAAGCCAATGCTGAGCCCACCCTGACATTTCCCTTTCTTCACCCTTATTTCACTGGGCGGGGCAAGACCAAGTTTAAGAGTGGCTGCCCACCTCCAGCCCGGGTGGGGGAGCCCGCATGAATCCCACATAGGACATTCCAAGTGCAGAGACTCCCGGGCACCCGGCAGGCGCTGGAACACTTACCGAGGGCCCCTTGCACTCCGCCCACCCTCTGACACCTGCTCACTGCTGGCTGGCCCGTCCTCTGCTGAGCCAGGCTCCAGCCTAAGGTGCACACCGGCCAGTCGGCTGGAGCCAAGAGGCCCACCCGCCACCCCGAGCCAGAAGGCACAGCTCGCTGGTCCCATGCATGAGATTCCTGGGTGAGGCCTCTGACCGGGAATCACCCCGCTTCTCCTGATAGGGCTGGCTATGGGATGGGGTCACCACGGCAGGGCTGCCGTACTGTGATGTCTACACTGCCTGGTGCGCGGGGCCTCGGCTGTCCCCACCCCGCACCGCGAGGGCCCTGGCATGCACCGGGGGCTGCGCGGGCTTGTTGGAGACCACGTGGCCGTGGCAGCCAGACTTACCAGTAGCCACTCCTGGTGAGGACAGAGTGACATTAAGATGGCCAGTCCACAGTGACCATGACAACCAAGTGCTGTGTAAGGCAGCACCAAGGGCAGCGCCCACGAGCCGCGGGCGGCCATGCATTCTCCTCACCTGTGGCAAGTGCAACTGCAGACCCTCACTGGGGATGGGCTGGCGGGATGGCGTTTGGTCCAAGTGCAAGTTAAAAACGGTGGCCAGGGCAGACTGCGCGGCTCGGGCCTTGGCAAGCTTCTTGTTCCTCCCCGAGCCCTCGAAGAACTGCCCGTCCACAACCACGGACATGACGAAGCTCTTGGCGTGGCTCTCCCCGCTCTCGGAGAGGAAGTCGTACTTCAGTCCGGGGCGCAGCTCGTTCAAGATCATCACCGGGTTCTTCCCGCTGGGGGGCGGGAACGGCGGCGCGACGGGGAGGGGAGGCTGGGCGAGGCTGGCGGGCACCGGGGAGGCCGAGAGGCTGAGGTCCCCGCTGGAGCTGAAGGAGTCGTCCCCGTTGGAGCCCACGTAGAAGGGCAGCTCCGTCCTGTCTGGGGTCTCAAAGCCGTTGAAGAGCGTGTCGGGGAAGTCAGCCTGGTCGGACGTGAAGTCCGTGTTGACGGACAGGGTCCTGCCCATGGCCAGGTGCGCCTCGGACGCGTTGGGGAACTGCACGAACGACCTGAGGGCCTTCTCGGCGGCGTGGAGTTTTGCCTTCTTCTTGGTGGGGCCGGAGCCCTCAAAAACCTGCCCGTTCACCTCCACCGACATGACGAAGAGCGGCGCGTGCACCGGCCCGGTCTGGGACAGCAGCGTGTACTGCAGGCCCGGCTTGATCTCGTTCAGCTGCATCAGGGCGTTCTTGGGCAGGACGGGCCCCGGCGTTCTCCTCCTCCTCTTCAGGCGGTACTTGGAGTGGCCGTTGCTGCCCTCCTCCAGGGGCCGCTTCCTGCCGCCCCCTCCGCCCCCGTTGGAGAGCTGCGCGCCCTCGCCAGGCCCCGGGGCGCTGCTGCCGTCCTTGGGGGGCACGTTGTCCAGATTACGGTTTTCCTTAACGTCGGTGCTGCTGGAACCTGCGGTGCCCAGAAAGAGTAACTTACAACGCCTTCGTTGCAGGACCTTGTAAATGCAAAATTTATAGATCCCTTTATCTCTCTTTGTAACTGGTCAAGTGATGTGTGCTTTTACGTCTTATTCCTGATGTAGACATGAGGAGCTACACATTGAGCCAAAGGACCCTCGCCCCGGCTGAGACGGGGGCTTTGACATCGTACTTATTGATGGCTAACACCATCTCTGTTGGGGTCTCGCCAACGGCTTCTGCGTTAAAAGGTGAAATCTTTAAATAATTTTTTTCTACTGAGAATATTCTTAAGCACCTAGAGATACTCTTTCAAGCTTGTCAAAATGTGGGATAAATTAACCCAGAAAGACCTTACATTAATACGTGTAACAAAATGATAATTTGAGATTAGACTACAGACAAATATGCATTTTATTTTGGCGCTTTCCTCCTTTCTGTTGTCATTTACCATCAACTATCCATAGGTTTTAAACTGCAGCATCTCTCAGAAGAGGAAACACAATTTAACAACATGCAGTCGTAAGTTAATTTGCTTTTCAGGTTTAAAATATTCAATGAAAATATGCAATTATTCTATTTAGTTTATGAATCAATCTTAGGAAACTGCTTATGTAATCGTAAAAAGTATTATGGTTTTTTAGAAATTATTTTTGGGGGATATGGCTTTGTGTCTAGTACTCATTTACATTTTTCATGATATAGGGGGACTGATTAAATCTGAATCCTTAATACATTCCACGATAGGAAAAGAATGTAAGAACAAGATACAAAATTGAAGCTGCAGGCAAACTATGACACCTTAACTTCATAAATACACTATCCGGCAATTTTGCCTCTTTTAAAAACAATTATTTGATGAGTTTTCAGAATAATTTGTTTATCCTACTTTTTAGAGGTAGTTTAGACTTAAAATTAATAAATGTAATTTTAGAATTCTAAAAGTGCATGGCAAAATAAACATGATTTTGATTTTAAAAAGGGGAATAAAAGAGTGTTTGCTCCTCCCTCTGAGTTCATCAAGCTTTTTAATAAAGGTAGGAAGGAATGGTTCCTTTTTATCATGGTTAGTTTCTCAGGCCACCTGCTGCGTGGCGCCCGGGAGTGGCAATCGCAGGTTGCTGCGCAAGGTTGCTGGTGTGGATGCATTCAAAGATCTCGACCACTGGCTTCAGAAAATCCACAGTAAATCTTTTAAGTGACCAAGATATTTTTAAGACTGAAAACCAATTGACAAGTGCGCCCATATGGGGGCTTTCAGGTCTGTTTCTACTGCATAGTGTAAAAGTGGATTCTCACTGTAGTGCAAACTGAAAAAACTGTGAGAATATTCATGAGCTCCACCTTGGGAAGGTTTAATGCAGCAAAGCCCCAGCCATGGGGCCGCCAATCTGCACAGATAACCATCTCCAGCTCCAGGGCTCTGGCTCAGCTGAGACTGTGAAGATAACCTGGTCTGGACACAGCCCAGAGATCAGGGGTCTGCAAACTTCCTCTGCGGGCGCTGTGTCTCCAAAAAGCCCCTCACACACCACTTCCCCCAGTTGGCAAAGCTGATGGAATGGACACTAAATTTTCATTTACAACATCCTCCAGCAAAAGCTCGGTAGGTTACTCCTTTCGGTGCTCAAAGGGAACAAAAGGTTAAAAAAAAGCAGAGCCAAGATGGAATTCAGAGGTTAATAAATCGAGAACATGACACACTAGATCACTGCTTACATTTGTTGTTAAACAGTTATTAAGATAGAAAATCAGATCATTATAAATGTATTCTGACATGCATTTAATAAAATATTTATAACCTCTGAAACAACCACATGCTTTCAGAAATAAAAATAACCAGTATCGGACTGTCAACTAATCTTTACATTATAAGAAAAACATACTTTCCACCACACAGATTATGTACATTCTAAATTCTTGTTCACTTTAGAGCCGCTGAGTTCTGCTCACGCTGTCTATTAACAATGCTACTATATAAAGGAAAATGAAACATTAGAGAAAGACACCCCACAATCTCAAATCCTCTTACACACATGCATTCTGTTCACAGACCATGCTGCTACATTTCATAAATGTGAATATTAATCACGATAGAACATACAGGACTGGCATGTCAAAGTTCTGGCACTAGAACCAGCAGTTTATCCCTCCAGGAAAATTATTCAGGAGGGGTCTTTATCACGTCGTTATCACAGGATCAGTTTAGGGCTCATCATAAAAATCTACGTGACATAACGTTTCTGCCTACATGAGAGGACTGCGGCCACGGACCACAGTCCACAGTCCCGACAGAAAGGAGGCCCTGGGACACCTGCACACGCCGTTCTGGTGGAACACCTGGGACACCTGCACGCTGTTTGGGTGGAACCCCCGGGGACACCTACACACGCTGTTCGGGTAGAACACCTGGGACACCTACATACGCCGTTCTGGTGGAACATCTGGGACACCTGCACATGCTGTTCAGGTGGAACACCTGGGACACCTGCACACGTTGTTTGGGTGAAACGCCCAGGGACACCTGGGGACAGCTCCACACACTGTTCAGGTGGAACACCTGGGGATGCCTGCACACGCTGTTTGGGTGGAACAGCTGGGACACCTGCACGCTGTTCAGGTGGAACACTTGGGGACACCTGCACACGCTGTTTGGGTGGAACACCTGGGGACACCTGCACACGCTGTTCGAGTGGAACACCTGGGACACCTGCACGCTGTTCCGTTGGAACACCTGGGACACCTGCACATGCTGTTCGGATGGAACAGCTGGGGACACCTACACGCTGTTCGGGTGGAACACCTGGGACACCGGGGGACACCTGCACATGCTGTTCAAGTGGAACACCTGGGACACCTGCACGCTGTTCGAGTGGAACAGCTGGGACACCTGCACACGCTGTTCGGGTGGAACACCTGGGACACCTGGGGACACTTGCACATGCTGTTTGGGTGGAACACCTGGGACACCTGGGGACACCTGCACATGCTGTTCAAGTGGAACACCTGGGACACCTGCACATGCTGTTCGGGTGGAACACCTGGGACACCTGGGGACACTTGCACATGCTGTTTGGGTGGAACACCCAGGGACACCTGCACGCGCTGTTCTGGTGGAACACCTGGGGACACCTGCACACGCTATTCTGGTGGAACACCTGGGGACACCTGCACATGTTGTTCTGGTGGAACACCTGGGACACGTGCACATGCTGTTCGGGTGGAACACCTGGGGACACCTGGGGACACCTGCACACGCTATTCTGGTGGAACACCCGGGATATCTGCACACATTCTTCAGGTGGAAAATTAAATGGGCCAAGTGAAGGTCACATTTTCTAAAATGAGGAGTGTGGGCATCATCTCTCCCTTAAACACTGTGGCAGAAATGGAAATGGTGAGAGGAGCTGCCCAGTGAAACATGAGGCTGGGTTTTATAAAGATCTCAGGAGCAGGACTGATGAGAAAACCGCCAGCAGCGGCCACGGAAAACACACACATCAGCAGCGTAAGGTGAGACCTTGGCCACACGGCTCAGACGGCCCTTGATGAAGCTGTCAACCCTCCCACCCCCAACAGCTGACGCCAGCTGCAGGGGACATTTACTGTGCGGTTCACAGAGCAGAGGCCCAGCCCCATCCGCAGCATCCGCAGCAAACCTACGCAGCAGCAGGGCAGCGCAGGGACGTTTCCCTGGGCCACGGTTTGATTTACGTGGTGGACAAGAGCCATTCCGAGACCTCGGGTGATTAGTTCTGGGTGAAATCACAGGGAAACGCGCTGCGCTAAGTTGTAACGATCAATAATCACTCCCAGTGTCATTTAGAGCTGCGTGATCTTCCTTGAGACAAGTAAGAATACAAATACATACACGTATTAGTTAGAAAAGCGATGTCTTCGCTGTGACTTCCCCACTAAACTCTCCCAGCTGCGGTGGAAGCACTGAAGCCTTATTTGAACGTACTGCTCTCTGGGGCCGAAGATAAAATAGAAGAGACAGGTATGTTCCCCGAACTTTCGACAGAGAGTAACGCTGAGAAAGGAAAGAGCTGGCGTGCCCTGAGGCCTCCAACCCCCCGGCCCCAAAGAGGACAGCACGGAACGGAGAAAGGCCCCCGCGAGTGCTGCTTACGCCAGCCCCAAGTCCCGTGACTGTCTTTGGAAACTTAAGCTTGACAGACACACGTGAACCCCCTTCCCTCAAAATGCAGAGACTCTACTGCGTTTGAAGGGAAATATTTCTGCACGATCATCCAGAGGATGGGGTATTTGAGTCAATCTCAGAGGTTATCCTCGGTTTGCACGGATGACAGTTCAGAGCATTGCTCTGAGAACCAGCCGTGACACAACTTCACATGACCACGCAGCTGCATGGGACATGCGCCCAGAGGCATGTTCCAGAGATAACAAGTGACAGCCCCGTGAGGATAAGGAGGAATGGAAACCTAGGCACACGTAGGCACACGGGTGTCGGGAAACGCCCACGGTAGCCATTGACACCTACCGCAGGGAACTAAAATCATGACGCTGTCAGTGAGCACACATCACGGGAAAACCACCGTTTGCCTAAATCGGTCTCGTTAATAAACTTACATAAACATCAAAATTTTAACAGAAGATTAGCTATTTGATACTACGTGATAGGCCTAGATCTTACTCATGTTTTCTTCATCTTCTAAATCCATGGCAAAAGACTTTTGAGGGTTTCTTGACTGGCGGAGACTGTTTCTGTCTGAAAGACAGCAAGAAAACGGCATTTAGTGTTCCCAGGATACGGGCAATGCGAGGTAAGTCTACTCTGGGGAAACGATTACAGCATCATTATAGATTAAAGGGAAAAATCATGAAATAAGAACTTAGGTGTTGGCCGGGCGCCGTGGCTCACGCCTGTAATCCCGGCACTCTGGGAGGCCGAGGTGGGAGGATCGCTTGAGCTCAGGAGTTTGAGACCAGCCTGAGCAAGAGCAAGATATCGTCTCTACTAAAAATAGAAAAAAAAAATCAGCCAGGCAAAGTGGCACATTCCTGTAGTCCCAGCTCCTCAGGAGGCTGAGATGGGAGGATCGCTTGAGCCTAGGAGTTTGAGGTTGCTGTGAGCTATGATGACATCACTGCACTCTAGCCTGGGTAACAGAGCAAGATTCTGTCTGGGGAAAAAAAAAAAGGAATTTAGGTCTTATTAGAGAGTTAGGTCTGTCATGTGGGACAGAACACTCCTTTCTGGCAGGTTCTGGAGCAGCAAAGAACTCCTGATGGGGACTCTCCGGTGTGAGGGATGACAAGGTGGACAGGGTCACAGCAAGGGAGGTCTCGGGCTGTGCCCAGGGCCCTCAAAGAGCTCTGACCAGGAACTAAGGTGGTGATGTTTGCGTCTCAGAAAGATCTCTCCTACAGGATGATTTGGAGATTCAACACACCCTGACAGACAAGGACAGAATTCAAATGGGGCTCTCATCTGCCTGCCTTCTGATCTTGGTTCTGGGCAGATTCTTGGTGTGGATTATAAAATAAAGCCACATACCAAGAACCAGCACCCTTAGCATTTCACTGAACTACTTCTCTGTCATCTTGAATAGCATCTTGAATAGATGAGACTAAAATGCATATAGTTTTTAAATTTAATCTAATTTCTCAGCCAGGTATAACATATTATTTGTTGGCAGGAGAAACCATAGGAAATCTTCAAAGAATATTATTCCAACTTCTAATTATTAACAAATTTGAGCTTCTTCTTCCTAAATATTTTAGATATACTTTCCAAGATTCCACTAATATATGACCTACAATAACGAATCCCATCAAACTGCAATTGAGGAAAAAGAGATTTGCAAATTTTGTAACCACATATTGCTCCGTATATAAAAAATTTACCAATCATTAAAGGGCAAATTCATTGCTTTTAGGAAAATAGTACTAAAACATGTATATCTTATATATATTATATATATCTCATATATCACGTATCTAAAATATACATAGTTTACATGATAATCATTTGTTAATGACTTTTAATCTCAATACATTTCTGGCAAATTCGTTGCTAAAAGTTAAATGAGTTTCTATTTAGAATAGAGATTTAAAAATGTTTATTTTATATTCATTAATTACTTCAAGACGTATTTTCAGAGAGTTATATGCAAAACACAGTGCTGGATGATACAAGAACCTAAAATGAATCCGGAAGATTCTGCAATTGTGAAATTTAAATGTAAATATTGCCTGGATAGTTGGTTATATTAAGGAATTATTGTTAATTACTTTAGGTACAGAAATGGTAGTTAACTTTTAGTGACGTGTACCGAAGTATTTACAGATTAAAGAATAATATCTGAAATTTACTTCAAAATATCCAGCGTGGTCAGAACAAAGAAGAGGGATACAGGTGGCTGGTCATTGTTGAACCCAGCTGAGGGGCGTGTGGGCTCATTGTACAATTCCCTATTTGTATATGTTTGATATTTCCATTATGGAAAGCTTTATTTTATTTAAGAGATGGGGTATCACTCTATTGCCCAGGCTGGAGTGCAGTGGCGTGATCATAGCTCACCATGGCCTTGAACTCCTGGGCTCCAGCGATCTTCCTGCCTCAGCCTCCTGAGGTGCTGGGACTAGAGGCGTGGCCCATCATGGCAAGTTTTGCTGAGGTACGACCTAGGATGGGAGGAGAGATGTAGGACAAGGCGTGAGGCCCACGTGTGCAGGGCACGCGCCCTCACAGGGTGTGTAGGTCTCTCAGGGGCCTCTCAGCTGGCGGGGTCAGGTCAGAGAAATGGGGACATGATCGTTAAACTGAGCCTCAGTCGGTCCACGAAGATGAGAAAACAGGCAGTGAGTACGAAGCACAGGGATCGCCTAAGCCTGCAGGCGAGGCGATCACAAGGCACTTCTGAGAACCCTGACCATAAATTCGGGAAACGACAGGAAAAACCCGCCCAGAGGACTCAGGAGAAGACTGGCTGAAACAGGCAGAAGGGACTTCCCCAGTGGGAAGGTAGAGACGACATCCTTGTCCCTTTTCCTCCCGTTAAGAACAGCAAAAACCCTGGGTGTCGCATATAAGACGATCCTGAGAAGCCTGAACAGGTGCAGAGCAGGAGAGCAGCCAGCGACCCTGGGACCCGAAGGGTGACCCTCCCTCTCTTTTGCCTCATTATGTCTGACTTGGAGCCGGAGAAGCTAGAACCCAGAACGCCAACAGGCACAGACCAAAAAGCCTCAGTGACACCTGCTCTCCCTGGCCAAGGGACCAGGGACGGAGCCCAGCAAGACAGGAACCTCTAGCAGAGAATCGCTCTGCTCCAGCCAAGCAGTACACAAGGACCTCGGCCCCACCCACACCGGCTGCCAGGACCCCAGCGTCCCCGTGCCGGCGTGGGCTCAGACAAGGCCACGTGGGGAGCCACTGCTCATCCCGCCAGGCCCTTCCCACACCGCAAAATGGGGTCACAGGCCTCGTCCCACAGGGAGGCCCGGCGGGAGCCCGGCCCTGCCCCTCCCGGCAGGAATGAGCTGAACGGGAAAGCGGCTCGTACAGAGGGTCTGAGTCAGATTCAGAGTCGCATGGTACCATGCGAGAACGAGCCACTTAAAAAAAAATCACTTGTGGTACCAAAGCCAGGAGGCCTCAAACTACATGAAAAAAGACAGTGAACAGGTGGCGACTCGGAGACGCAGAGACTTGAGAATGACCCGGGAAAGATTTAAAGCAGCCTTCATAGAAAGACTAACGGGAAGGAACCTGTCTGATCTCTGCCCTTGCTGTACAGCTGACGGCGGCGGAGAGGCGGGACGGTGTTGGCCAGGGACCGACAGGCAGATCGCAACAGGACAGAACAGAGAACCCAGCAACAGACCCGCAGCAGCACAGCACGCAGCCCCGCCGGAGGACGGCCGTCCACAGCAGTCAGACACACGGCAATGGCGTGACCCTCGACCGGGACTCACTCAAAATGGACCGAGGCTTACGCGAAAAACATAAAGCTATGAAACTGTTAGAAAAGCCACAGGAGAAAATCCTCAGATCTAGGCCCAGGCAAAGAGCGCTCCGACTTGATCCACGAGAGAAAAGATGGACACATTGGGAATTAAAAACTTCTGCTCTGCAAAAGACCCTGTCAAAAAGAGGAAAAAACGAGTTAAGGACTGGGAGAGAATATTTGAAAACCACGTACGTATCCAGTGAATAGAAGATATGAGAGATTCTCAAAACTCAACAGTAAACAAACAATCCAATTTAAAAACGGGCAAAAGACAGGAGGAGCCATCTCACCAGAGAGGACACACACACGGAAAGTCAGCGCATAAAAGACGCCAGCAACACCGGCCCCGAGGGAGCGGCAGCTCGAAAGCACAGTGAGATGCCACCTCGGACAATATACACCTCTGAGAACAGCTCAATGACCACCTCACATGCTGGCGAGGACGTGGAGAAACTGGGGCTCGCAGACATCGCTGGCAGGAACGTAAAACAGCAGCCACTCCGGAAAACAGCCTGGCCCCTCCTTAAAAATGAAGCACGCAACCACCACCTGACGCGGCCACCGCACGACTGCGCGATCGTCCCGGAGAAAGGACGGCACACGCCCACGTTTCTTACAGCGACACGTGAGTCGACACTATCTCACAATAAAAAGTTTGATCAAAAATGGGGCAGAAGGGGCCGGGCGCGGTGGCTCACGCCTGTAATCCTAGCACTCTGGGAGGCCGAGGCGGGTGGATCACTCAAGGTCAGGAATTCAAGACCAGCCTGAGCAAGAGCTAGACCCCGTCTCTACTATAAAATAGAAAGAAATTAATTGGACAACCAAAGATATATGTAAAAAAAAATGAGCTGGGCATGGTGGCGCATGCCTGTAATCCCAGCTACTCGGGAGGCTGAGGCAGGAGGATCGCTTGAGCCCAGGAGTTTGAGGTTGCTGTGAGCTAGGCTGACGCCACGGCACTCTACAGCCCGGGCAACAGAGTGAGACTCTGTCTCAAAAAAAAAAAATAAATAAAGGACTACGACTACACATCATATGCTGTAGTGAGTTGAGAAGCCTGAGCGATACAGAGCAAATACACACAGACGAAATACAGACATTAACAGGAATCAAAATAAACGGATAGTGGAGAAAGAGACTAGAGAAGGAGATTTCCCGGCCCCTCAGATCTGCTGGTTTTAGTGATGGATTCATTCAAACTCCCAAGCAGTAAGAAACTCTCACATCACAGGCTGTTTCCTGCTCTTGACTGCAGCGCTTAGGTAGCAGATCTACTCCATTAGGCAAACGTGATCCTGACCCTAAAACCTCATCAGGGAAACACATACAGAGGATAAACCGAATTGCCAATGAGGCAAAACTTCCGTACTCGCTTCCAGGGGAGGAAGCAGAGGCCCCAAGTTTAAGCAGTGACGATGCCAGCAGGGCCCGTCCTGGGTGTCCCACACGGAACCACGCTCGGTGCACCGGGTCCGTGACGGTCTCTCTACTAATTGCTCCAAAGCAGTTTCCAGTAACAAGGTGGCAACACCCATCAGAGCAGGCCGCTGACAACCCTGAGGACACAGAGGCCCACCCTGTGCCCCCATCCCCACCCCCGCCCAAGGACTCTTAAATCCACCGCGAGGATTCCTGAGCTGAGGGACTGAAAGTCACGGCTTGTCAACGTGGCCGTCGCAATCAGAATCCCTATGACTTTTTGTGGAATCTGACAAAATGATTCCTAAATTCTTTCGGAAAAAGAGACAGAAAATGTATCAAAGAAAGCAAAAGAGGGTCTAATAGAAGGCAAATGAAGCATGCTAAGAGGACTTCTAAATTGCAGAAGACACTGTAAAGCCACGGTGATTGAAATGGTGTAGTATGACTCCGAAATATAAGCAGAACTTAACCGAAGCAGACTCTGCTGCGTACGAGGAGGCGTTGCGGTTACACAGTGGAGGTAGGAAACATTTATCAAATTATGTCAGGATGATCGAGGTGGGAAGGAAATAAATTTTAATAATTTATATCTACATACCATGTTAAGATAAATGCTACAAAGCACAAAACTACAAAGAAACAGAACATAACGCTGTGGCCGTGTGGCTCTGAGCTTGCGGAAGCGGGAGGACGGAGGGAAGTGGGCACAGACTCTGGGGAGCCAGGGCTCCGTGTCCGCTGAGTAACCAACACACGGCAAATCATCATCACCAAATAAGCACAAATGAAGGAAGAAAACAGGTAGAACATACTGACAAATAGCCACTGTGTACACTACTCAAGGATCCGTGAAGGAAGATTTAAAATACCTGGATATAGGTGAAATCTCTGCACCTCCCTCTCAATTTAGCTAAGAACCCAAAACTACTCTAAAAAATAAAGTCTTAAAAAAAAAAACCCCAATGACTCAAAGGACAAACAGGAAAGGTCACGGTGAGGTGATCTGCACTTGAGGAAAACCAGATTTCAAGTGCTCTGGGTCAACCTTCCTAACAGCCAAAGACGTGCACATTAAAACCAAAGAGAAAACTGCGTTAAAACCTGTAAAAGTGAAGAAACTCACCCCATGAACAAATTTCAATAACCCTGTGTTTTTATAATCCTCTCCCTTAGCCACCTACTTGACCTCCTGAGTTGTTTCCCAGAAATGGGGGATTTTCTGCCAAACGGGCTGAGATTCTTGAGGCCCTGGACAGACTTCTTGATGCCAAGACTCACCATCCCCACGACCTCCCCAAGCACGCGGCCCCTGTTAGTCACAGCACGAACCCTGCAAGGCACGCGGCCCCCCATCTCTGATCCCGTGAGTCCTGGAGACCGACTGGAGGCAGCTGCTCCTGACAAGACGTCTGTCATTAAAGAATTCCTTTCTTCCTTGGCAATCCTCCTCGTCTCAATGACTGGATCTTCGTGCTAGGAGCAAAGCTGGACCTAGGCCGAAACCCCCTTGTGGTTTTGATAACAGTAAAATCTCTACAAACCCACCACCCGTGGACCTATGAGAAAGTGAGCGTTCTCCTGTGCTGCCGGTAGAGTCAGTGATGTTCTGTAGAAGAGCAACCGGGCGAAACCTATGGAGAGCCATGAGTGTTCACAGCACACGCTGCAGTAAGTCCACGTGCAAGAATGATCTCTCCCAGGAATTTCTAGCAAAGAAATTAGTCAGAAAAAGGACATGTGTACACAAGTTCTGACTGTCATCACTTAGCTTATAATGAGAAAAACCTAGAAACGGCTCCACGAACAGAATCACAACTGTGGCTCGGTAACTTGGCCTTCCTGCTTGCACCTGGCCCTTGGCAGTGAGGGTGGCTTCCCCTTTTGTTGACTGAGACAGGAAGCTGGGAGAAGAGGAGACTCAGACCTAAGGCCGAGTCCCATAAGATACCCAGTGTCCTCAAAATATGCACGGGGAAGGCCAGCCGCCACGCTGAACCGCTGCTTCCTAGAGACCCTCGACAGAGGACCCAGAACGTCCCTGTTCTAGCCCGTGCCCGGGAGATGTCCCCCAACTGAATGATGAATGAATGAGTCCTGGGAAGTGGCTAACTGGGCCTGGGGGTGGGGTGAAGGTCAGAGTCAGGAAGGGACATCTGCTAGCATCCCCTACCCCATCGCCCAGGTGTCGCCCACCGAGCACATTGTCATCATCCTTCCCACCGTGTGCCTGCCCCGCCCCCTCCCATGTGGACAGCCGGGGAGGCTGCCTGTGACGAGGCGAGGGCCAGTGTGATCCAGCCTGGCCTGTGTCCCAGCACAGCCACGGCTCTGTGCACAGCCTGGACGGCTGTAGCAGTGTGTCCACAGGGGAGGCCTGGTTGGCAGGACACAGCCCACCCACCTGCCCTTCTGCTCACGGTGGGATCTGCTTAGTGTCGCCCCATTTCTGACCTCTTCCATGTTGACACACAGGCCCGATTTCATCCCCAGACTGAGGAGGATGTGAAACGGGGCAGTTCGTCACCAGATGGGAAGAGACGGCACCGTGGCTCAGGCCACGCTCTGCGCTAAGTTACCACCATGGCTGGGGCGGCGTTTCTCCATCTGTGCCCTCCACCCCCAGGGCCAGAGGCTCAGTGCACTGGAGATAAAGGGGGCTGAGGACACGCGGGGGGCCTGGGTGTGGAGGGGAGGCCAGCAGCCCCCCACCTCCCCTGACAACGGCCCCTCCGCCGTTGGCCTCCACAGATGCATCCCCCCAGCAGCTGAGAAAGGAAGCCGGGCCCAGGGCCCTCGGCAGCCACCCCACCCGGAACCGGAACCAGAACTGGAACCGCTGGGCTGGTGCTGCGGATCATACTCTAGGGTGGGTTGCCTGGCTCAGCACTCCCATGCCTGCTCCCCGGGGGGGCGGGGGTCTGAGGCCCCCCTGCCGAAACCCAGCCACAGAGACCTGAGTGAGGGTAAATGGAGCAGCTGTGGAGGCTCTGGGAAGGGCCTCAGGGGGTGTCCCCTGCCCCAGCCACTGCAAAGCAGTGTCTATAACCCTTCCCTGTGGGGATGGAGCACCCCAGCTTATGCCTGTGCCGGTGGCAGGAGCAATGGCCTTAGCAGAACCAGCCTGGCATCACTGGAGAGCTGGAGGGTTTTCCTGGTATATTTCCTCCTCCCTGCCCCCTCCTGTTAGGCAGGGGCCTGGCCTGGCATCTGGGAGGACCCAGGTCCTTGGGCCTCTTCCTGCTCCTTCTGCCTCCCTACTGGGTTGGCAGTCACCTTGAAGGTCCCCAGAGGTACAGAGTTGGCAGCCAGACTTCCGCGCACCTGGGCATGTACTCTGGAGACACCTGGAAGGCTCCCCCTACCCAGGTGGGCAAGGGGTGGGGGAATGGGCATCAGTGCCAGCTCTTCCCCCATAAGACGTGGCTCCGCACCCTGTGCAGACGCAGGGTGGACAGCCTCCGCCTGGGCAGCACCCACCCTCCCGTCCTCCGAGGCCTGGCTGTGCTGGACACCCTGATGTGGGTCCAGCCTAGGGCCGGGGCCTTTTCTGTGGAGCCCACACTGGCCCACCAGCACACGCAGGGATGTCAGCACCACGGCCACCAGGCCAAGCACAAATGTGACTCAAAGGCCTGTGGGTGCATCGCACGTTCCAGGGCAGATGCCTTGATGGACAAGCCCTAAGGGTACTGAAGGCAGCCCTGCCCCTGCCCTGGAAGCTTCCAGCTGTGCAGGAGGGACCCAGGCGGGAGCCCCATGCCAGGCCTCGGAACAGGGGCCAGGCTTGGGCAGGGCTCTGGCAACAGCCATCCAGAGACCTTAGCGAGATGGGCCACGCTCAGCAGGAACCGCAGGGAGGTTGACACGCCCGCTGGCCTGAAGGGCTCTCGTGATTTAAGAAGATGCCTCCCTCTCAGTTCCTGTTGAAATTCAAAACAAAAGCAGCTGTTCGGACATTGCTGAGTTCTGAAGAATTTCCTGCCCTGACTCTTCACAGGGACACACAAAGGAGGCTCATTGTCCCAGCAGCGAAGCTGGAGACCTGAATGCAGACGTACACTGGGCGGCTGTGGTCACAGGGCAAACTTTAACCATCACAGACCTTGAAGATGCAAAAGCAACGCGAGCCCGCGGCCCGTGGCAGGCCACTCGGGAAGGCCACTCGGGAAGCCCACTGTCTGCTGGTTGGGCTGTGGCCTGAATGTTCTCATCAACCCTTTGCTTTTCTTGGGGAACTTTTTATCTTTGAGTAATGACACACAGTGGTGATGAGAAGTCCTTTTAAAATAATCTGATACTTCCATCCAGTGTCCTAAGTGAGGCGGGCTTGCACGAGGCAAACCCGTCAGGCCAGTGCCCAGGGAGCTGGCCCGGACAAACACTTCCCAACACTCCCCACTTGCTCCTTTGGGTGCATCCTGCAAAAGCCTGGCTCACATTTGTCTATGTCACTTGTGGGAAGTGAGTCCCCTCTGACACAAAGCTGTCGTTAAACTAGAGCTTCTTTGGTTTCAGAGAGCCCGGAGGCTTCCGTCTGCCACATCCGGAGCCACCTGCAGGCCCAGCCCAGGCCCCAGGACGGCTATGACCTCAGGCAGCAGGAGCGTGGGGCTCTGGCCTCGGTGGCTCTTGCCTTTGGAGTCCCCCGTGATCTCTCCAGGGCCCTCTTCCCTTCTCCTTCCATCCAATCACTTGCACAAGCCTGTCCACCCTGGACCCTGGACCTCCACTGCTCCAGGAGACCCTGGAGAGGCTGCCCTTGGCCCGAGCACCAGGCGTGGCGTGTCAATGCAAATGGACTTAGCCAGGCCTGTGGGACGTTGGCAGGGCTGAGATGGCACCTGAAAGCTGGCATCCGCCTCCCGGGAAGCCACACTTACACAAAGGGAACCAGGAGGGAGCCACTGGTTAATAGGTGTGAGACCCTGGGCAGAAAAAGCAGGGATTACAACAATTCTTCCTCCTCCTCAGACTGCTGCCACTTCAGTGAGACAGTATGTGTTAAGTGCTTAGCACAAAGCCTAGCATGTAGTAAGTGCTCAATAAATGCTAGCATTGATCCATCTTTTTTTGGAATGAGGTAAGGGATAGTTAAACATTCAGTAGGCAGTGAGTACCCGCTGATGGCTTTGGAGAAGAATTAATACAGATTCAGGTGATATGAGGAAGGCTTGAGAAAAGGACTGTATTTATATGGGCACAGGGCACAGGGAAACTTCGTGCATGGTGAAGGCGGCATCTCCGATCACTGGGGCAGAGATGGACTTTTTAATAAATGGGACAACTGGGTAGCCCACGTGGAGAAAGATAAAATTCAATTCCTAGTTCACACCATACACAAGAATAAACTCCAGATAGACCAGGGATTTGGGCACAACCAACAGAGCCAGACAAGCTAGAGGAAAACGTGGTGGGCCCCTCTCCAGCCCTGGCACGGAGACAGGCTTTCCAACGGTGGCTCAAACCCAGAGGGGTGGAAGTTTGATGGTTTTGACTGCGTTAAAAAAACTGCAGGGCAACAAAAACACCAAAGTCGAAAGACAACCAGCAAACTAGGAGAAAATATTGAGCGTATATCAGAGACAAAATTGCCTCATCTAACATACAAAGAACTCCTTAAAAAGGACCAGAAACCTGACAGAAAACGGGAAGAGAGAAACAATTCACAAGAAAGATAAAAGAATGGCCCTTAAATGTATGAAAGATGTTCAGATTCCCTGGTAATTGGAGAAATGCAAATTAACATGCCATTTATCAGACTGTGAAAATTCTGCCAAATGACAGCACACAGTCTGTGGGTCTGGGGACAGACGGCACATGCCTGGGGACGCAGGCACCTGTTTTCACCCCTGGTGAACATGGAACCGGCGTAGGCCTCCGGAGCAAGATGGGCAGCACCCAGCGAAACCGCACAAGCTCCTGCCCTTCGACCCAGCAACGCCACTGCTGGGCGTCTACCCTGAAAGTACAGCTGCAGCACTCTGCAAGTCCATGTGCACGAGGCCCTTCGTGGCAGCACTCTCTGAAGTCGGAGAGCTCGGAACAAACAACCTAAAGGCTAGCATTCGAACCTTCGCACAGGCAGGTACTGCTCCAGCCATGAGGATGGACGAGGTCGCTCTCGGTGCCCTGATAAGGAGAGATTTCCAGGCTATCGTGTCAAGTGGGGAAGCCCACCACAGTGTGAAAGAATATCGTTTGTACTCCACCCTTCGTGTAAGGAAGAAGGGGATGTGAGAAAAGTCTCGCCTTTGCAGAAGAAATAGAGGAAGGACAGAGCAGGAACTCAGGAGAACAGCTGCGCCCAGGAAGCGGTGGGAGGGGCGGAGGAGGGAGGCGGGAGCGCAGCTCTCCGAGCGCACCTTTGAGCGGACAGAGCCGCCCTTCAGCATCGCGGGGTGCGTGGGTTTTGTGTGTCCACCTGGCCAGGCCACAGCGCCCAGTGGCGTAATCGCACGCGGGCCCAGTGGTGCTGTGGGTGTTGTGGAGACGTGCGCGGCGCCTACACCCAGTGACTCTCCGTAAGGAGACGGCCCTGGGTGGTGCGGGTGGGGCCCATCCAGTCAATTGAAAGCCCTTACTAGCAACTTCATTTCTTAGCAATTAGGAAATTCTGCAAGAGTGCTGCACCAAATTATCTTGAGGTTTTTTTTTTTTTTTAAGTAAAATCCCCAGCAACCCTCCCATTCTATGTCCAGCTGTACTGCCACTTGGCTCTGAGGATGGCGGATGCTCTTTGGCTCGAGTGCCAATTATCCCTATTTGCACCTAGCGCCGCTGGAAACCGTCCACAGCTTCCGTTTCTGGTAACATCACGTTGCTCCTTGTAGAGCGTGGCTTGTGTCACCAGCTGCCTTTCCCTCAATCACAGCAATCGCCGCTCACTCAGAAAGCAGGCGGAGAGCCTCCCCCGCGCTCCCCTGGATCACAATAAAATGCAGCCTTTAATTTCAACACAAAGTACTCAGCTGAGGCAGAAGGCTAATTAGCCTAAAGAACAGGTTGTTCTGTTCTGATTTTTGGCAAGCCCTACTCCCCAATTTCTAACTCCCGATTAATTTCTCCACTTAGAAAATGAGACCCTGAAGTCTTAAAGAGGCCTTGAGTACAGCACGGGGCGGAGACCCCACTGAGGGCACTGTCCGTCGCCCAGAACAGCCCGAGGGCTGGGGTGGAGTGGGGTGGAGCTCCTGCAGGGAGCACGCGGCAGGTGGAGAAGAAAGACGGGGGCAGTGGTCCACCCGCTCCGTGAGAGGACACACCAGGGTGAGGGGCTCTGCAGGGTGGTCACAGCGCCCAGCCTCACGGACACTGCGGGAGGAAGGCCCGGCCGTGGGCGTCCCCCACCCCCACCCCAGCCTGCACCCCATGGGGTGGGGCCGTGAGTTCCAAGCAGAGATCGTCACTCCCACAGGGGTTTGCCTGGGTGTGTCCTGGACCCTTGGGAGACACCAAAGCCAAATGTGCTTTGTGTGTGACCTTGGCTCGACTTTTCCTCTGGGAGACCCTCCCCAGCCCAGTCCCCAGGGCTCCCCGTCTCTTGGGCACAGGCTCTAGAGGCACCAGGACCTGTGCACCTGCTGTGCGTCATGCGCTGTGCTGTACACCCGTGCACAGGTCTGTCCGAGCGTCGCCACAGCTAGGAGATGGCAGCCCCCAGCTATATGTACCCATGGCTGACCTTGTTTCTAAGGCCCCCCAGGCCGCCCCCAGCGCCGGGCACACTGATGCAGAAACAAGGTCTGGACCTGCCACGATCCGATCCCTGCTCCAGAAGGTGGAGGAGCCTGGGCCTGCTCGGGGAGAGCCCCAAGCCCGCAGAGGGGCACCTGGAGGGAGCCCCACGGGGTGGGAGGAAAGGCCTCTGGCAGGATGGCCGGGCCAGGCAGGGAAAGGGCTCAGCTCAAGGTGTCCCTCGTTGGGGGCTATGGGTGGGGTGGGAGGGACGGCCTTGGGGACCAAGGGAACTGGCAGGGATGTCCCTGAGGCCAGGCTGCTGTCACAGAGGCACCCCCAGGGTTAGGGACTCACCCGATGGTCTTGGCCCAGTCGCACCACAGGGTCTCCCCGACAGCTTCCATGTCCACCTTGAATGGGGCGAGGCAGAGCTCCTGGAGGAGGGCGCCGAGGTCAGCCTCCCGGCAGGCGGTGACCATCGCAAGGAGATGCGCTGCAACAGAGGTGCCAGGACCATGACCACCGGCCCCCGGGCCCCAGCCAGGGGCTCCCACCCCCAGACCCACCCCAGGAGCACAGCCAGGACAGGGTCTCCGAGCGCTCCCTGGATAGAGTGTCTGCAGCTCTGGCCACATTCTTTCTTCATCAATTATTCTGTCCCCACAGAGGCCCTCCCTCCCTGCCACAGGCTCCCGGAGGTGAGATGGGAGCCGGAGGGCTGACTCGTGTGTAGACGACAGCTCCAGGCTGCACACGTCTTGACCGCACGGGCCCAAGCTGACACTGGGATTTCACAGCAATAAAACTCTGTGTTTAATTAAAAAATAAAACCCAAATACCTGTGCTGGTCACCTCCAGCATATGGAAAGGTGAGGCTGCAGGTCTGGGGTCTTCCCTGACCGCAGGCTGAGCTGCAGCCACCTGTGCCCACCCGCTCTGGAGGGCAGCCCCACGGCACAGCTGCCCACCAGCTCTGGGCAGGGCTGGGCGCTCTGGCAGCTGGGGTCCGACTCAGGGGTCCTGTCTGAGGAAGGACGCCACAAGAGCATGGCTGGACAGTGGGGGTCTGGGCCAGGCCAGTGGACAGTCACTGCCCAGAGTGGAGGGCACCAGGGACTGAGTAGGAAGAGGACTGGAGGCTGGGACCCCCCAGGGCTCCTGAGAACTGGGGGGTTAGCTTCAGAAGCTGGGGCATAATGGGGGGTGCGGACAGGCTGAAGTGAAAGGCTGGCACATGGGACAAGGTCCTCAGAGCTCTGTGGGAAGGGACCCGCTGTCAGCCCATCCCTCAATACCAGCGAGACTCCCCCACCTTTGGCACGAGCAGCCCCCCCTGGAGTGCTGGCCCCTTACCCCTAAGCTGCCCCTGTCCCCGGGAAAGCCCAGAGGGCAGAAGAGCCTCCCTCCCGGCTCTCCAGGGAGCCCTCAGGAGTCTCAGTACCCACCTGCGCTCACGCCACCTCTCAGCAGCCCAGGTGTGTCCCCCCTGTGTCCACACTAGGACGGCCAGTACGCCTGGGCCACTGTGGACACACCCCCTACCCTGGGGCTTCTCCCACTCACAGTCAGGGCAGGCTTGGAGAAGGGTCTTTTTCTGACACACCCCTAAGAAAGCCCACCCACTATGGCCAGGTGAGGCACGGGAGGCTCACTGGGAGCTCAGGAGCGCTCGGATATGGACTGGTCAGCCCCTGGGAGGAATTCCAAGCCTCCTGTCCAGCCTCGGCCAGAGGGCTGTCCCTCTGTCTCTCACTGCTCCCCACCTAGGACGCCTTCCCCCAGTAAACCCCGGGGCCCCAGTCTGACCTGTCCTTCTCCACTGCCGCCTCCTCTAAGAGGCCCCTGGCTGTCCCTACCCACAGGAAGCTGCCCCAGCCCTCAGAGCCCACCCAGGGCAGGTAGACGCTTTCTCCTCTCGGGGCCCTTGGTGCCGCCCTCTCCACCCCCACTGCTTCCTGACTCACGCCTGCGTCCTCCCCGGCACCCAGCAGCTCTGCTCCTTAATATTCGTCACACGAGCCATGAAATAAGCGAGGTGGCCATTCCCAACTGCGTGGACGCTCCGCAGGGGCTGCGCGGCAAGGTGCCTCAGGCTGTCCCTGGGGGCTCCCTCCTGTTCTGGAAGAGGCGCGAAGATGAACGTGCCTCTCTGTGCCCAGCCAGGGTTCTCGGCTGCACGTGACAGAAGCCAACTGTGAGCAGTGGAAGAGTCTGGGACGAGGACGCTGGTGGCTCCCAAGGCCCCAGGGGGCTGGGGAAGCAGGAGCTGCCTAGCCACCCTGCAGAGCCAGTCCCCGAGGGGCCCAGCTGCCTCCTCTGTGGGGGTCTCCAACAGACAAAGGGAGTGCTGGGGTCAGAAAGAATGACACTGTCCCCTCCACCTGGTTGGGATGTGCTCCGAGGGGAAGTCCCGGCCACAATGCTCCCTGTTGAGGCCGCCCTCCCTGACACATTCAGGTCAATCTCCTCCTGCTGTCCTCCGGGCTGTGGAGAGCAGCGGCCTGCCCCCACACCTGCTGGGCCCTCAGTGGCTGTCCTGTCTCGCCCAGCCAGCTCTAGCTCCCCCTGCCGCGCCCCCTGCGGCCCTGGCCCCCGGATGCTGCCTTCCCTGCCCCTCTGAGCCACCTCTGCCTCCCCAGGGGCAGGACCTGGCGTGCCCAGCCCCACCTACCCCACCTATCTCTTTCTTTCCTGCCCTGGGGGAGCCCAGAGTCCTAGGCTGGGATGAGGCCAGGGGAGCCGTGTGGAGGAATCTGGAAACCAGGTTCAATTTTAGAGACGGGAGAAGAACACAGTTTTTCTTAAGCAAGCCAGATATTTCCTTCATTGGAGAGAGGGGAAGCATCACAGTTTCAAATCTGAATAAACTTGCCAAACGTTTTTAAACCAGCCCTTTGGGGCCAGATGGGCTCCATTCCTGTGTGATGTAAATTTAATCATTCATAACTCATGTCTTTAAAGAGCTGTGCTGAGGCAGCCTTCCTCCCGCAGCGTGTTAAGACAGGAGCCTTCCCTAGAGTTGTGCATAATTTAGGAACTGGCTGATGCTGGGGGAGCTCAGAGAAGAGGCTCCTCTCCCCGCAGGAGAGAAACGGCCCTGAAATAACTAACCATAAATAGCTGCAGAGGAGGTGGGGTCTGTCCAGCAAAGGAGGCAGCCAGCCCCCCCGGTGGGGACCCAGGACACTGCCCACCAGATATTTGGGTTTTCTCAGGAGACAGGGGCACAGATGAGCTCAGCTGGCAGTTGTCAGACGCAGCAAACACACTTTACGCTTGTGTCTGGCCTGTGCCTGCCGTTGGCAGGGAAGGCTGACCCTGCTGTTACGCATTTTACGTTTGCAGAGAAATTCTCATGCCCTGCTGTCCTCCTCTGGGTTGGGGTGGGCAGCTGGGGCCGTCACCC
>CAUYMX010051771.1:0-21070 GCA_963573855.1 Lepilemur septentrionalis
ACATTTTATTAATCCACTCATGTATTAATAGGCACTTAGGTTGTTTCTACATCTTTGCAATTGTGAATTGTGCTGCTATAAACATTCTAGTGCCTATGTCTTTTTTATGGAATGTCCTTTTTTTCCTTTTGGGTAGATACCCAGTAGTGGGATTGCTGGATCAAATGGTAGTTCTACTTTTAGTTCTTTGAGGTATCTCTGCACTACTTTCAGTAGAGATTGTACTAGTTTGAAGTCTCACCAGCAGTGTATAAGTGTTCCTTTATCTCTGCATGCACACCAACATTTGTTGTTTTGAGACTTTTTCATAGAAGCTTTTCTCACTGGAGTTAAGTGATATTTCACTGTGGTTTTGGTTTGCATTCCCCTGATGAGTAGAGATGTTGATCATTTTTTCCTGTATTTATTGGCTTGTATATATTTATCCATTCAGCCAGTCTATGTTTCTTTAGTGGGCAGTCTAAGCCATTCACATTTATTGAAAGAATTGATAAGTGGGGTGGATTTCTGTTCAGCTTTTTGAGAAGAACTTTGTTGCTTTGTTTTATCTCTTGAGCCATTGGGGTATATGACCTTTGAGCTTTAGCTTTTGAGTGATTTTGCACTGGTGAATGTCTTTCATGCTGATCTATATATTTTGCAGTTCTGAGTATTAATACTTTCTGCAAGGCAGATCTTGTTTTGACAAATTCCCCAATGATTGCTTGTCTGAGAAAGACTTTATTTTCCCCTCATCTATGAAATTTAGTTTTTCAGGGTACAAATTCCAGGCTGGGCATTATTCCGTTTAAGAAGACTGAGAATGGGGCCCCAATATTTCTGGATTTTAAGGTCTCAGTTGAGAAGTCTGGGGTTATTCTGATGGCTTTTCTTTTGTAAGTTACCTGCTTCTTTCACCTTACGGCTCATAGGAGCACCTCTTTTAAGTTTATTTTGTCCAGTCTGATGGCTATGTGTTGTGATGTTTGCCTCTTTGCAATGAATCTCGCAGGAGTCCTTTCAGCTTCTTGTACCTGGATATCTAGATTTCTAGCAAGGCCAGGGAAATTTTCTTCAATTATGTCCTTAATTATCCAAACATTGTGTACTGTCTTCTTTGCCCTTGGGGATCCCTATGATTCTTATGTTAGGCCTTTTTACATAATCTCATATTTCTTACAGGCTTTGCCCATTCCACTTATTTCTTTGATCTATCTTTGTGACTGATTTGTTTAATTGAAAGTTGTTGTCTTTAAGTTCTGAGATTCTTTCTTCTGCCTGATCTAACCTATTCCTAAGTCTTTCTACTGTGTTTTGTAATTCCTCGAATGAATTTCTAATTTCCAAAAATAATGTTTTATTTTTTTTAATATTTTGATTTATTTAGTGAATTTTTCATTCATTTTCTGCATTGTTTTGTGGTTTCTTTGTGTTGGGTTTCCATTTTATATTGCATTTCATTGAGCTTCCTTACAATCCATGTTCAAAATTCTTCATCTGTCATTTCAATATTCTGATTTTGGTTTTTATCCATTGCTAGAGACCTGGTGTTCCCTTTTAGGGGGTGACCTTTGCTCTGATTCTTCACATTTCCTGAGTTCTTTCACTGATTCATTCTTATCTGGAGCAGCTGCTGCTTCTTACTTTTGGATTTTCTTTTATTTAAATAATGACACTCCCAGTTTCATCTCTGAGACAGTAGGTGGTGCTCGTGGGTGAGAATTGACCACATCCTGTATGATGAGTCAGTAAATGCAGTAAAGGGCATGCAAACTGACCTCCCTTTCAGCAGGTGGCACTTGCCAGAAGGAACAAGCTGCAATATTATTTTTGAGTTCTGTGACCAGCTCTAGTTTCTCAGGAGAAGCACTCTAATGCCCCAGGTAGTGGGTGGGGCCCTGGGACTTCCAGGTTTGTCCTTTTTCTCCACCACAGCTGGGGTGGGTGGGGGAGTGATGCTGGGTATGGCTGGGTGGGGTGATCGTGTCCTCAAGCTCCACAAATGTTTTGAGCAGGGTCAATGTCTGTTCCTTATCTCTGGGAAAAGTTGCCAGGGAGGGGCTGACGTGGCACGACTCAACCTGAAAGTCTGTGTGTTGAGGCAAGGCTATCTGAGACCCTCAATCCAGCAGTCTGGAACAGGCCTCACTCCTTTCTACCTTCCCCTATTCTGTGGTTTCTTCCAGGCCTCTGCTGGTAAGCAGAACCTCAAGCCAGCTGAGCTCCCCCATGACTATGATGCGGGCCAGAGGTTCCCTGTCCAGAATCCTGGCCTGAGCTGGGAGCACGGCTCTCCCGTGGGATGAGGGGTACCTTGTGAGCATGCTGCAGGTAGGACTTCACTCTTCCCCCGATCAGTCCCTGCAGACACCCACACCTCTCGAGACTAATTCAGAAATATCCCCTCTGTGTCCCTGGGCAATCCGATTGAGACCTGGGTGTACGAGATCTGGCCTGCAGGTCCATCAATCCCAGATTGATTGGGGCCAGATTGTCTGGCCCCAGACATCAATCCCTGACCTTGCCATGGAGAAGGATGCTGCTCCCAGGTCACCCACAGGGTGCCCAAGCTGGATCAAGGTCTCATATTCTGGGTGTGCCCTACTCTTCTGTAGTTGCCCAGCAAGCAGCACTGGGGGGGGGGGGGCTGGTGGGCAGGGAGCTCACAGTCTCAGCACCTCTCAGATCATACTGCAGGACCCCAAAATAAAAGGTCTGAGCCCCATTCCCTGTGGAAGCTTCTGTGTGGTGGCTCAACTGTCTCTCTCTGCAGCCATGGGTAGGGGGAGGGAAGGAGTGAATAAGAGTCTAGGTATAGGAAATACACATTCTGGTCATCTTCAACCCTTTCTCTGAGAGGCAGTCAGCCCAGAATGACCAGGTTCTGGAGTCACACAGATTGCCTGGGACTCACTGAACCCCTGTGGCTCTTGCATTCTGGGCCACAGTGCGGAAATGTCTCTGTGGGGACCAGCAAGACAGATCCTCAGGGGTTGAGGCCCCCCAGGTAGGATAAAGTGCTCAGTGGGTAGAGAAGCACTATGGCATCTACTGTCTGGCTCAGGTCTGTGGGGCGGGAGGTTCTGCCAGGAAGCTGGGAGCCTGGTGCCCTGTCCACAAGAAGCTCTCTGCTCTCTGCTCACTGGTGAGCAGTTTCTGGGCTAGTGTCAGCAGGTCTCTACAGCAGCTCAGGAGCCCAGCAGCAGTCTGAGATGCAAGGGAGAGTAATTTTAACCGCTCAACCTACCCTTCTCGTTGGTCTCCAAGGCTCTTGGGGTTTAATCCCTGCCAATGCCTTTCTCCTTCCAGTTCTCTCTGCAACCTCTTCCCATGGAGTCTCCTGTAGTTTCAAGCACGCTTCCTTCTGACCCTCATCCAATCTATGTTTTTCTGTCTGTTCGTTTTTTTCATTTTCATCTAAAAATCTATCTTTCTTGCAGAGATGCTCTGGCTGGTGGTGTTTCTCATCTGCCATCTTGCCTCCTTCCTCCGCTTTTGTTTTAATCCTTATTGGGAATCAAATGCTTAATAATAGCACCTCACCTTCATGCACAATTATCTTTGTTATTAATAAACATTAAGACAAAAAACATTAGGAGAAAAGAAATACAAAGAGCTTTTCCTTTACCTCCCATATGGACACTGAAGAGGGAGGCACATATTTGCACTTCAGGCCCTAATACTGATCCTTAGGGTTAGATAGATAGCCCTGCCCAGTTGTCACCAGCATTGAAACGCTGAAGGCCTCCTAGACAGGGACAAGACCTTTTCCATGAGGTTGGCCATGTGGCAGAGACAGGTGGAGAGCCCACTCCAGGTGCTCCTGAAAGGAAGAGGGAGTCTCTGCGCCACCCATTCTGAGTTTATTCTTCCCACTTTTACCAATAAGATAAATCAGTTCATACACCATGGGGGAGGAGGAAGTAAAGGGCGAGAGAGGCCAGGAGTATTATGTTAGTGATGACCTTTCAACAGGAAGGAAAAGTAAGGGTGGGAGATAAATACTGCCTACTTCTCTGTCATAGAAAATTCCCATAAGTTCTTTAAAATTTGCCACCCTTTACTTCCCTTATCATCTTGTTTTGAAATGACTTGTCTGTCTAGGTGTCTATTTCCTCACGTCACCCCTGCTATTCCATGTATTAGGTATTATTTCTTCCTTCCACTTTTTGCATTGATCTTGGATATCCATGTGGTAGTAACTTTCTTCACACTCAAAGTTTTCACATTTCCAACTACGATTTCCCCTGATCACCTCTTGTCCCTTCATGTAGCCTTCCAGGTGTGTTATTTTCATACCCACATGTATTTAGGATAGCTTAGAAGACCTTGTGGCTTTGTTTGCTTGTACTTTGCTATTCTTTCTTTAAGTCCATGTCCATTCACCCCTCCACATCCTAAGAGACTCTGTGATTATTCACCACTTATTTTAGGGATTTTTTATAAGTCTGTTTTCTTTACCTGCCTCTGCTCCTTCTCACTGTATAAAATGTTTGTTTTCCCCAGGGTACCACCCTCAGCTATTTTCTCATTCTCTCTCTCCTCTAAATGCATGATTTCAGCAGTCAACTATATAAAAACAATTCCAAAATCTATATCTTTTTACCCAAGCTGCACACACACACAAGCCCACACCTCTGTATATAATGCCTAGTACATATTTGTGCCTGGCTGTCACACTGCCATTTCAAACTGAACATGACCGTATCTTATTTTTCTTTATTTGTCTCAGTTAATATTGTTAACATCTGTTCAATTAAAAATTTAGACATCATCTACAATTCAGCTCTATTTATTCTATAAATCACAGGTTTTATCATTATTGATTAAAACCTTTTAAGCCTCTGTATTACCTAAAAGATAAAAAAATCAAAATCCTTATAAGTATAAACATGTGTCTTTACTTTGTGGACCTGTGATGGTTAATTTTATGTGTCACCTTGGCTGGGCCACAGTGCCCAGATATCTGGTCAAACATTATTCTGGATGTTTCTGTGCAAGTGTTTTTGAATGAGATTAACATTGTCATTGGTGGACCTGGAGTAAAGACTACCCTCCATAGTGTGGCTAGGCCTCATCTAATCTACTGAAGTCCTTAACAGATCCAGCACTTATCTCAACTGAGCAGAAGGAATTCTGCCAGCAAACTACTTTTGTATTTGAATTGCAACTCTTTCTTGGGTCTCCAACATGCTGGCCTACTCTGCGGATTTTGGTCTTACCAGGCCTCCACAATCTTATGAGCCAATCCCTTAAAATCTCTCTCTCTCTCTCTGTGTGTATGTTTGTATACACACACACACACATGCACACATCCTGTTGGTTCTGTTTCTCTGGAGAACCCTGACTAATACAACACCTGATCCTTTATTTTAAAATGAGATCATTAACCTTTTTGTGTATTTTTAAAAAATCAAGCAAACAATCAAACAAAAATAACCAAACAAAAACCCATTAAGCAGAAAAACACTTCAAAATCAACAGCGACAAACATCAGTGGCCCAACCATGTCAAAGCTCCCCTTGTTCCAGGTACATGGCAGGTTCTTTAATGCTTTTTTGCCATGTTACATGCTGGGCTCTCATCCCTTCCATTTTTCTTGTCTGACTTTTCTCAGCTTCTCCAGGCAAGTTCATATGTGGCCTTCTCTGTGCTCCCATAACACATTGTCTCTATCTTTATTTTGGCAGTTCCCACACCGAGTGACAATTATTTATGTCTGCTTTCCTCAAAAGATTTGAACTCTTTAAAGACTGGAACTCACAGCCTTAGCACCCAATGGGTCCTGAATCAGTGTTTGTGGAATGAAATAGCTTTAACCTATGGCTAACTTCTCCCCACTTAATTCGACCTGTATATAGAAAATATAATCAGTTCCTCAAGAGGACATCAACTCCCACAACCTTCCCACTTAGTCCCTGACATTCAAGCATTACCTGCCTCATCAACTCCTTCCACACTGAAATGCTGTCCTAACTTTGAGCAGGAAGCCCGGGAGACAAGGATGACCGATCCCTGGAAACCCAAGATCACGCAGCACATTGGCACCCCTCAAGGACCCACGACCCACTAGAGCAACAGCTGGTGTTGAACACAGGCAGGAGGTGCTTCATAGGAAACTGCTGCTTCTTGTTCTACCAAGAGTAATAAGTGCAGAGATTGTCACACTAAGACTATCCCTGTCTTTCATTAAACCTTGGAGAAATAGCCAAGCCCTTTAATCACAGACTTGGGCTCCTTGAGGATCAGGGTTGTGCACTTCTCCCCTTAGACTCCCCATTGTACACAAAAATAAACAGATAAATTAGGGTCTGTTTTTTAGTAGCTGTTGGTAAATATTGCCTTAAGTAGAATGGTTTGGTAGGAAGTTTCTCAGGCTGGGACACTGACTTGTTTGAAGTAAAGAGAAACAGATGTGATGATGTTTGAAGGAAGCTAGGGAGGACCTTGTTCCTTCCCAAAAGCTGCATCTATAACATTACAAGTTATTATCTCACCAGACTCTTAAAGATAGATCATGAGATTTTATCAGGAGATATATTAACATAGATTTTGACTTTAGTACTTATTATATGATATTGGGCAATTATTTTACCTCTGTAATCTGAATTTTCTCATTTGTAAATTAGGTCCCATAAATTCCTTTTTCACAGCATTGTTGTGAAGTGTAAATGAATTAAAATACGTCAAAGGGCCCATCACTAGAAGTCCCTCAACGAAATGGTTGTTGAATCTGAGTCTTCAACACCCTCTTTATTATAGGCAATCACAGTTCCTTTATTTCCCATTCTCTGCGCTGTAACCTTGCCAAAGCACTCAGACTATACTAACCTTGCAGTAATAAATAAATAAATAAAGAGCAAACTAATTTGGGAATCTTCCAATAGCAAAAATGTCTATTAAAATTTGAAAATGGTATAAAAACTATATGACCGCAATAGCCTCTTTCTGCTTTGCTTGGTAACCAGAAGTGAACATCATATTTCTAGTTCTCAGCATTTGCTGTGTGCTTCCAGAAAAGACAATTTAAGTGCTGGTTATTAGAACCTATCAATAAATTTCAAAAGTGAAGCAAATCTTGTTTAACTGACTGACAGCTACAGATTAATTTTGCTTTCTTTAAACAACTAACCAGTCCAATGTTCTTGCATCTGACAAGCCTCACTGTGAACTCTCTCAGCCCAGCACAGTGTGGTCCACCTATCCTCATGCAGTGGAAGTTGTTTCACCTTCAGTCAGCTTCTCAATGGGAAGACAGAGCAGTTTGTTAACACGTACCTGAGGCATAGAGGACTGCAGCTTAGCATGCTGCCTATTCAGAAATATACAGGCAAGCTAGGGGATATTTACAGCAGGAATGGCCCCATACTTGTGGGGGGCCAACTCAGTTCTGTTTGATTTCTTACCCCAGTTCATTCAGAAACATTTGACCAAATGCTGTGTTAAGTGCTGGGGATGGAAAGGAAAATGCTATCAGTCCCTTCTATAAAAATGCCACAGGCTAACGGTAAGAAAGACACAAATAAGGCCTCTTTGTTGTAATTGCAGCTACAATAAGCAGTGAGGACATAAAATAGAGGATGATTATTTTATGGGCAGAGGTTGAGGTAGGAAAACACTTCTCCAAAGAAGTCATTTATCTGTTGGTATTTTGTTTTCCTTTTAAGTGAGATATAAGACAAATACAATAATATCCTCACAACTTCATTGCACAACATAATAAATCTTTGCATATGTACACATCCATGACCTCCCAGGTCAAGATATTGGATGATGTGTTTTCATCTCCCAGGAGGGTGTTCCTTGCGACCCTTCACAGTCAATCCTCTCTACCTCCAGGGGAATCTACTGTTTTATCACTATGGATTAATTTTTCATGTTTTTGAATTTCATATAAATGATCTCATATGGTATGTTCTCTTTTATAACTGGCTTCTTCAGCTCACCATTTGGCTGCAAAATCCACCCATGTGCAGTGTACACCTGTTGCTCTTTTTATCCCTGTGAAGCATTCCATTATAGACATTGGTAATTGAAGGATGAGTACAAGTTGCTCCCAGGTGTATGGCTTGTAGGAAATGCAACATAAATTTAAGCGTGCTATATTTGGGGAGTAGCTGTAGATACCTTAAGGGATTAGGGGGTTGATACAGGACACAGGGCTGAAGAAAAGATAGGAGCTACCCTGGGAAGGATCTAGAATGTAGTGCAAGGTGTTTGAACTCTGCTTTGTAGACCATCTCCCAAAATCATCGGAGATGTTTAAAGCAGAGGTGGGACATAATTGGATGTAAGTGTTAGACCCATGATTCTGGTGTAAACATGATAGGCACATAAAAGCAAGGAGAATCCAAAGTCAGGGACTTAGATGACAAGCCATCACAGTAACCCAGGTGGCTTGATTTGGGGTCAAGAGAAGAAGAGACAGAGGAATCAGAGATCAACAGGAAGGAGAGGGGGAGGAGTCAAGGAAAGGAATTGGTTTTCTGGCTTGAAAAACTGAGTTGTAAAATGTCAGACAGAAGCAGTTGAGTCAATAAGAAATAAACCCCACTTTGGATGTTCATTTGAAGCTGGGGTGTGGGAGTGAGTGGGAACAGCCAGGTTCTGCCGTTACACCTTCTCCTCACCCAGGCAAACCTATCTGCCTCCTGCGACCTTTAGCAGCACAGCCTTGAAGAGGAGAAGCATCAAAACACCCCGAGGAATTATGCACATTTAATTTACATCTAGGTCTGAATTCCTGAGCCCTCTTTTCTGTCATTTTGCCATTTGAAAGAACAGCCTACCAGGGTTTTTTATTCCAGCTCTGTGGTGGTGCCCTTTTTGAGAGAATAAATCCCAAGTAGTGTTGCCAAGAGCCAGTGACATTTGCCATGTTTGAAAAGGCCTCATTTTGAAGAATGATTATTGATTCTTTTTCACATTTCAGATCACTCCTTTGATGCTGCCTTTTTCGGGTCTGGCAAGCGACCCTCAGCTGTGTCTCTGGCTCCTTGTCTCTGTGTGTTCTCCCAAGTGGTGCTCACCCCCGGGCCCATCCACAGGAAAAGTCACTGTTTATCTGAATATTTCAGCGCACAGAGAAGCTTCTCCAAGCCTCACCTGGTTGTTGGAAATATGTAGATGTGCTTATAAGGGAATGCAGGAGGTGATGGAGTGTGTTGGGGAGAGGGATGGGGGGCATCGGTGACTTCATTAGGATGAGTGATGGCAATTTGGGGACCACATCATCTCCACTCACAGGCCGTGGGCCTGCAATCCTAGGGAGAAGTAGAATTGGAAGAAGACAGCAGGAAAAAAATGATAAATAATCTATTGTAATTGCACAGAATTCACTCCCAAGGACTAAATATCAAAAAGAACTATTGAGTGTGGGTGGTGTCACTGCAACAGAAGAAGGCCCTGATTTTTGCTTCCAGAATCTGAGAGAGACTTATTCATATATGTTAGGAATCTTGACATCACCTGTGAGTATTAAAAGTGAAACCTCACATGCGGTGGCAGTGATGGTTTTGTGAGCCTAATGGGAACAGTAAAAGGAAAGAATGAGGCTTCATATCTTGGTATATACCCTGCGTGTTCAAAGTGGGTTGTTTATTCTCTGTTACACATGTCCCTCGATATTATGTTGACTTCAGAGCACTGGCAAGGGGAACAAGCAGGGCACAAATTGCCAGTGAATTTCTAGGACAAGGAAAGAACTTTTATCAAACACTGATTTAAGCCCACCATGGAAGGGTCGTGTTAACATATATCAAAAAATACAATATATATTCTGAAATATATCAGAAAATATGCATGCTTATATATTGTACAAACATATAATATGTGTAAAATCACATATAGTTGAGTAGTTAGCATTTGGAAGGTAAAGTCTTACATTATGAATGAAGTATTCAGCATTGTGTAGAGAATAAAGTAAGTATTATCCCACTTTTTCCTTTAGACCAACCCTTTGCAGTGGGTTTGGATGCTTCTGTTTTAGATCTAAAGATCCAAACCTGCACTCTAATGACTCCACTGTCCTACCAGCACTGAGAATTCTAAACAGAGAGTCTATGAGACCTACTTGTCATCAGATGGTTGAAATGTGCCTACAAAGGATGGACAACCCTGTCCATACCATCTTCTGCCTCCCTGGGGATGCCCTTTACTCATGCCAGTGCCATCATGGGCAATGATATTGCTTCAGAGGTGCACTCTCTCTGCTTTACAAAAGTTTATTAACCCAATTAAGAACTAAACCTACAGTGGAATGTGCTGCCTTCCTATGACTGAGGTACCTGGGCAAGACTTTGGCACAAGAACAGGACCTGTAATTTATGTCGCTTTCGTCAGATAGTATGATACAAGCTTTTCTCCTTTAAAAAACTGTATTTTTCCATTTCTTGTTTAATATTAGAACAAGATATTTTCATTTATATTTTTGCATCAGCCTTAATACTACACTAATCTTTCTATGGATTCATGTGTATTAACAGTTTACAGTTTCCTACTTTAGCTCCAGAGTGTTAGTGTACATTATAATCACACAAGAAATGAGTTTAAAGTGCAATTGTCCAAGTGCAGCTCCAAACTTACTCAAACAGATGCTCTAGGTAATGTAAAATAATAATAATAATACTGATTATGATGACCGCAATTGGTTTAATCAACCTAAATTCTTCTTTAAATTTACCCTAAATTTAGTCATAGAATGAAACACACCTGTTACTGGACGAAGGCTCTCATCCTTCAAGTTCTGGCTGCTTCTGAGAGTTGCTAAGAGCTTCATCTAACCCCAGCATGATTGGTCAGTTCATGTGCTTTGTATGTTTTGGGTCATTAGAGGCACGGCTTTCTAGCCTGCCATTCACTGAAGAGTTGGCTATTGCCTATATCACGCCATCCATGTGCTGAGGAAGGAGTGATGGGTTTTCAGGTTGTGACTCTTTGGCCTCAATATCCCTCACAAGGGTATGAAGTCAAGGAATCAATATTTAAGGCAAACAACCAGCAAAAACAAGGGAATATCTCAAACTAGCAGTTGGTACTATTTCAGAAACAATTATCAGGATTCCAAAGTGTGTCAAAGTCAAAAGCACCAGAGAAATCACATTGGAAAGCAGGAGGACAAGCGTGGCCTGAGATAAATTCTGCTCAAAATTAGACCCAGGGCTGCTATTTCACAGGCTTTGGGGGCCCTCTCACTGAGGCACAGACATTTTCACCTCTTAGATGGCTTTAAGATCTCAAGAGCCTTCTGAAAAACGTATGACTTTCCTTTCCTTTTAAAAGAATATATTAGTTGGGGCAATGTTAACTGCTGTAATAAAATACTCACAAGGTTTTAGTGCCTTAAGACAATAGAAATATATTTCTTGCTCGTGAAACAGTATAATGTGGATGTTCTTGGTCAACAAGTGACTTTCTCCAGACAATGATAATGGAGCCTTGGCTCCTTCCAACTTGTGGTTTTACCTCCCCCTTGGGTGTCAGAGTCCTCAGCAAGCAGCTGACAGTTGAGGAAATAGAGGATGCAGAAAACATACAGTCTTCTTAACAGCCTCTGACCAAAAGGAACAAGCAGCACTTTCACTCATTTATTTTTGGTAAGACCAAGTCGCATGGCCTTATCTAGACTCAAGGGGTCGGAGTGTCAGCAGCTTTAATCCCTGCCTGGGTATCCATTCTCCAGAACTAACTCAGTAGCAAAGCTGATTCTTTTTTTATTCCTTATGCTATGGTCTGAATGTTTGTATGTCTCCCAAATTTGTATGTTGAAACCTACTCCCCAGCATGAAGGTATTAAGAGGCAGGACCTTTGGGAGATGATTAAGTCATGAGGGCCCTAAAAAGGGAGACTAAGCTGGCCATGGTGGTGCATGCTTGTAACCTGAGCTACTCAGGAGTCTGAGGTGGGAGGATTCTTTGAAGCCAGGAGTTTGAGACTAGTCCAGGCAACATAGCGAGACACCATCTCTAAAAAAATTTTAAAAATAGCCGGGCATGGTGGTGTGCATCCATAGTCTCAGTTACTCAGGAGACTGAGGTGAGAGGATCATTCAAAACTGGGAGTTTGAGGCTTCAGTGAGCTGTGATTTAATCACTACACTCCAGACCAAAGTACAGAGTGAGACCCCATGTCTAAATGAATGAATAAATAAATAAATAAATAAATAATAAAGGAGGCCCAAGGGAGCTTGTTCACCCTTTCTGCCATGTGAGGATGCAGCAAGAAGGTATCATCTATGCAGCAGAGAACAAACCCTGATTAGACACAAAATCTGCCAGCTCCTTGATCTTGGACTTCCCAGACTCTAGAACCATGAGCAATACATTTCTGTTGTTTATAAGCCACTCAGTTTACAGTACTTTTGTTCTAGCAGCCCAAATGAACTAAGACACCTTCTTAGATGGTTCTAAATCTTGAGACTATCCTCAATGTGAAACTTCCTTTTACATGAATATAATGTTTTTGTACTGCACAATGATGGAAAGGTAGCCAAGAAGGTCTTTCTCCTAAGACTTCTCATCCTGAGTGATCCCTGCCTTGTCTTAGTAGCCACTTAGCAATAGGTTTATTTTGTTATGTCCTGCTTTAAATTATAACAAAATTCACTTAAGTAACAATAGTTGACTCCAACAACATTGAATTTTTTCCTTAAAGTTCTCCAGAACTTGCATTATGAAGGGTCCAGTGTTCTTTTTGGTTTAATGCAATTTTGGTTCAATACAATTTTTAGCAATGCATTAGCAAAAATAAATTGTTGTTAAATAGGTTTTTTTAAATATGATTTTGTTTTGCAAATGTAAAGCAAAAGCCACATCTGAAATGGATATGTTGGAGAGGCTGGGGTCTGTGGAGCTAGATACTCATGCAGCCCACCATACGATAGAGGCATAAATTCCTGAACATGGCTTGGTTCTACATGTTTTACACTTAGAAGTGGAGTCTATGTGTATGTCCAGACCAGGATGTTACTGCAACATTCTCTTTCCTAATGCTGCTTAGTGACTAGTTGTTGCTAAGGAGATGATTATGAGCTCCTGCTGAGTCCTCCCAGACACCATCTATTGTTGTAAACAATGTAATTGGAGATCAGGCTTTGTCTCTAACTAGCCAGCCGCTCTCTTGGGAGAAGCTGCTTGGTACTACAACTTGAATGACATCTCACCTCCCAGGCTAAACTGGAAGAGGCAGAAGACACTCTGACTTTGCTGTATCAGGGAAAGTTGTACTCTTGACCAGCATTGAGAAAAGTTGATCTGCCCTTGACATTGAGACTGCCATGACATCAGTTGTCTGGGTTTTAGGGACACAAGTGTGTCATTTACTGTGGACATATTCAGATTTATATTCCACGTCAATTTTAATACTTGAAAGCCTTGAGTGCTGGTAAATTTTTATCGAATGCTTACTATGTACTTGGCACTGTAATAGTGTTTGTGAGCACAACACAATTTAATTTATATCTCACAATAACTTTATGTAGGGGTAATATATTATCTCCATATTATAGAAGAGAAAACAACTGTGGCTTAGAGATGTTTAGTTTCTTGCTCATGGCTATAGGACAATCAAATGGCAAAGCAGTATTTCCCTATCCAGCTTGTCTGGCCCCAGAGCCTGAGCACCAGCCTCAGGGGAAATAACACTGGTACCTCACATGGGCTTTCTCACGTATTCACCCAATTCATAAATAATTATGGAACAGGTACTGAGCTAACTGTTGAGAATATAGCAGTACACCAAAAAGATAAATTTTAAGCTAGATTACATAAATAACCACTTAAATGCATTTGTGATAAGGGCCATGGTGAAAAGTGTAGGGGGCTGTAAAAAGAACTAGGAGGGGCACACGGTACCGACTGGGACATCAGAGGGGTCCCTGAGAAGGAGGCACTGAAGGTGGGACCTAAACCTAGATAGACATTAGCCTCAAAAAGAGGAAAAAGTACATGCCAGGCAGAGGAAGCAGTGTGTGTGCACAAGCCTGGAGAGAGGACTGGCTGGGAGAGATCCAGGAACAAGGGAGGTCAATGTCGCTGGACCGTGGTGAGCCAGGCAGAGCGGCCAGGGAGAGGTTGATGAGACAGGCAGGGCTGAGCGCAGGAAGAGCCCCAGAACCCACGCAGATGGCCGAGTAAAGCGCAGGCCAGTTGCCAGACTTGGAGCATTATCAGAAATTCTGGAAGGTTGAATGCTACTGAGAGCTTGGTTTTTTAAAAAATAACTTTAGATATAATCATTGACTGTACATTAAACCTTTGTGACAACACATTTTCCACAGGAGTAGGCTGTTTCTTCCTCTCTTATGGAAGATGATTAGGGAAGATGAAGTGTTCAATATGTCATCAATAGTCAGAAAATCAATTAAGGCAGATGTTCCAGAAGGGTGAATTAGTAAATGTCATGTTGTAGTATATAAATATACTGGATATACAAGCTACGCCATTTTGGATGATCAAATTGCAAATAATCAGGATGTAATTAAACACTATAGAATTAAAACTGTAGTAAACACAGTTTAATTTTCTTTGAGGCTTCTAGTTAAATATAGTATTTTACTAACAAGTATAGCATCCTCTCTTTCAGTTTCTCCCAACTTCCCATGAAAAATGCAATTAATGACATAAGACAATGAAGTATACAATAAACTTACCTAAAATTAAAAACATCAATTTCTAGACATCCTGAAATCTGGAAACCCTCTAATAATAATGATCTATTGAACACCTATGAGTTACTGAGTTAAACACTTTATATGTTAATTCTTCCCACAACTCTGTCAGGTAAGACTTTTAATTTTTCAATTTTAAGTGATAAAACTCAAGTGTAAACAAGTTGTCCATGATCACACAACTGGTAAGGGGTGGACCTGGGCTGTGGAGTCTGTGCCTTTAACCACACTACCCCACAGCTTCTCCCACTGAGAGATCAAAAGTGTCAGTGCAAATCCCGTAAACAGGGCCACCAAAAGCTTTTATACTCAGCTTGCCAATGTCACCTAGTCCTGGGGAGTGCTATTGTCTCTGATCCCTACATAAATGCCAACTTACTCTCCAGAGAGCCAAGGTTTTTTTGCATGAGCTTCACACAGGGAGCACAGATATTGCTAACTTGCCTTTCCTGTTCCTTTCCTCCATCGACTATTTCTAGAAAAAGCTGGCCCACCCTCTTTTCCACAGGGCTGCAGCTCAGACCTGGCCTGCAGTTTTCCAGTCTGAAGCTCAAGCCCCTTCTCCCCAGCACCCTGCTTTCATATATGACATTCCCCTCATGCTGATCTGAGACACTGGGTACAGCCCGTCTGTTTTTCTAATGCATTGTCACCTGTACCGCAGCAGAACGGAACAGAGTGGGTGGGGCTGAGACCTGATCTGTCTCTCCAAATAAGGAAGGGAAGCTGGAGGATGACAGGGGCTGCTTCCGATGTTTAGGGAAAGCTCAGAGCAGCAGACACAATATGACACAACTCCTGACAGGTCCTTCGAGCTAAGGTATCTTATTTAGTTGTATTCACGCCACAAGTGTGTTCCTATGGGTATGCAAAGGATCCTGCAAGGCAGGCCAGTCCAGGAAGAGAAGTGCGCAGCTGTCCCTGAGCCCTGCACCTCCCCCCTCACCTCCCGCCACACACACACCTGAGGTTCGGCAATGGCTGTGCCGCTCCTGATCTGGCCAGTGTAGCACCTGCAGGTCAGGTGAGTGCATGAACAATTGTAATACAGTGTTGTCTCTGTCAACCTAGAAGGAAGAAACTGAGGCAAAATTAATATAAGTAGAGAGTTTATTTGGGCCAAGCTTGAGGATTACAAAGCAGGAGCACAGATTCAAGTGGCCCTGAATATACATTTTGATTAGCAGCTGTTACAAGTGGAGTTTTAAAGGCAAAAATGAAGGACAAGAAGTGGGCTGATTCAAAGTTGATTGTCAGGAACTCTCATTGGTTTATAGAAATAACATTAATTGGTGATCAGCTATACATTGTTAAGCTATAGAGTGTGGGTTGTACTGTCTGTTGTGACCTTACTGGGTTAATTTATAGCTACTTTTGGCAAAAACAAAAGAGTTTCAAGAGATGAACACATAGCTCCAAGGGGAGAGCAGGACTTGATTGCCATCTCATTTTAAGGTCTCTCTGGGCCTGATAATTTAAAAGGACTTACATTCTTCAGGTAAAAGTTTTCTTTTCTCATTTCTATTATATTCGGCATGTTCAGAGATACAGAGTTAGGATGAAAGAGAAAGGTTGTATTAACTTTCTATGGGGGACTCCAGAAACTTTCTACGAAGGAAGGTGTTACAAGAAAGAGTTTTTTGCAGTCAGATTTTTAGGGGACAGAAGACTTATAGGGAGAGATAAAGTTTTATAAATGTGAAGAATTATAACTTGTTCGGGGAACTGAACGCATATGGCACCATTAATACAAATTAATCTACTGGCAAAGATATTGTGAGAAATTTTGCAGTGAGCATCTCTTGCAGTCACTGCACATGTTCTTTAGATTGTAAAGAGACATTATTTTTATAAAGAGTTTATACTCATTTCTGCATCACCAAAAAGCTAGGAGTGATATCCTTTCTCCAGTATCAGCTCTTGGCCACCACTGGGCAGTGAAAAAACCAAACATTACGAAGTCAAAAGGGTGGGAGTGAACACTGGGGAATTGGGGGGTGGGGGGGTAGACCCAAGGCTGAGCGACGTGGGGGGTCACTGTGGACGGGTGGGATATGCTTGAAAAGTAGTGGGGGAGCAGAATTAGTGGTCTCAATAGGGGAAAGAAATTCCTCAAAAACTGATTCATGTGATTAACTCTACACTTCGGTAAATCCACTGAAAATCATTTAACTGTACACTAATTAACTTGATTGTGGTAATTATTTCACAATGTATATCAAGTCATCGTGTTGTACACCTTAAATTTACACAATTTTTATTTGTCAATTATATCTCAATAAAGAGGAAGAAAAACAAATTATCTGAAAATAAATAAAAATTCAAAAGTAAACATTATACTCCACTGACTCCATTGACATGAGACTCCAGCACAAAACTCTATAGTGACAGAAAGCAAATAGGTGCTTGTCTGGGGCTGGGAGGTGAAGGATTAACTGAGAAGGAGCAATTGACTTGTGGAGTGATGGAAGTGTTCTATAGCATGATTGTGGTGATGGTGACACATATTTATAAATTTGTCAAAATCCCTTAAATGTACACTTAAAGTATGCATTTTATTGTATGTTAATTATACCTCAATAAAGTTTAAATTAAAACCTAAATGTAGGTGAGGAAGTGGACATGGTGAGCTCACCTTATTCTTTGATAAATTTTGGCTAGGTAGCTAGTCGGGAAAAGGGCCTCAACCTACAGCTGGGGTTAGGGGCTCAACCCATAATAAGGGTTAGCGTTCGACCTATAACCAGGGTTAGGGCCTCAGCCTGTGACCACTATTAGGGTTTTACTTATGACTAAAGTTTGAGTTTTTCTAGGACTAAGGTTAGGGCTCAGGCTGAGACTATCCATAGAGTTAAAGCTTATGCCCTCTGTTCAGTATGTACTTGGGGAACAGAGTAAAACTACCGGGCCTAAATTAGAAGAAACCCACTACCTTGATCCCATTGCCATAGGGCTTTGACCAGCTGAGTTAACCAGCCAGAGTTTGCTTTGGAAGAGTATATAAGAGAGTACCCTGGGAGACACTACTTGTGGGTCCTTCAACCTCTTCTGAAAATTAGTACAGAAAGTCATTTTCTCTCACCATGCTTCCCATTATCCAGTCTTCCAAGTGAAGAAAATGATCTCTATTTCTCACCATGGGATGAGGAGGTAGGGTGGGAGGAAAACAAGGAAGGAGCAATGAGCTTGAATTAACATTAGAAGCTTCTTTTCTCCCCTGTCCTGCAAACTTCTGTCTCTTACTGAATACCAAGACACAGTATCTATATTAACCCTCCAGGTCCTTTCTGTTGCTCCTACCCCTAATTTGAGTACTTATTGGCTTTGTGAAATCAAATATATTTCTATTGACTCCTTTATCAGACTGCTCTAATTGATTTTTGTCTATTGCTTGTGTTCCCTCTTGACTTGTCTCCCTATATGAACACATGACCACGTGTACAAACATTTTGAAATCAGAAGTGTTAATATTGAAAATATTTACAATGATATCTGGACTTCCAACAAGAAATTTCAAGCAAGCCAAAAAGTATATACACTGCATCTTCAGGATGGTTAAAGGGTAGTTCAGTCCCTTATCTTAGTCAGTTTTGTGCTGTTATAACAGAATACCACAGACTAGGTAATTTATAATAAATGGAACTTTATTGACTCACAATTCTAGAGGCTGGGAAGTCCAATATTAAGTTGGCAGCATCTAGCAAGGGCCTTCTTGCTGTGTCATAACATGGTTAAAAGCATCACATGGTTCAAGTGTAAAAAAAAGACAAAACGCACCATAGGGGGTGAACTCATTCCTGCAATAATGATAATGAACTCAATCCTGTGATAACAGTTTTAGTTCACCAATGAGGGATGAGCCCTCATGAGTTAAATACCTCATAAAGTTTCCACCCACCCCAGTACTGTCACAATGGCAATTAAATTTCAACATGAGTTTTGAACAAACATTTAAGTTTTAGCACCCCTTCAAAAATGAATTCATTAAACATTTTTATGAAGAGCAATAACTGCTCTAGGTACTGAAGGGAGAAGGGTACAGAGAAGATTTGGCTTTATCCAGTTGTTCTATGGGCTGCTTTGCCTAGTTCCCAGGCCACAGACTCCCCCTGTTGCTAGACCTCAGAATCACAGAAGCTCCTGGGAATAATGATGGTATGACTAACTCCAGAAAAGCTTAATCTTGGTCTTTAAGAAGTAACCAAAAGCACACATAATAGATGAAGAGGAATATTTAGGCAAAAAAGGGTAAATAATAATATTGTCGATGATGATGGCAATGATTTTAAATCATTTAGATTTTAGATCAGGATAATATTATTTGAAATCATTTTTCTCCTGGTACCCCTAGTTTGTACCCAAATGACCACCACCCCCTTCCAAATTCCATCAGTTCAACAGTTCTGTGTTCATTGCTTCGGGAAGGGATATGACTGAAGAAAAGCAGAAATAAGAGTTGTTCTATTTTGGTGCCCAAAAGCTCAGGTTCTGAGGACACTAGAGAAGACAGAGGGTAAAGTGAACATGCTTATTGAGAACGAAAGTATTTTGTATTTCCTCAGACTAGAAAAGATCCTTCACTGTGAGAAGAAAAGAGAGAGAGAAATTTTGAGATTATAGATAAAACCCAGCAAGAGGGTCTCTGCAACTTGCCTCCTGGTCAAAGGCTTGAGGAATGAAGAGGAAAAGAAATTTCTGTGCCTGATCATGACCAGGAAGGAGCAGAATAACTTCCAAGTCCTCAAACTAAGGATGGAAGTATCAGAGAGAACCATTAGAGCTAAAGGGGACAGGAGGAGGGATGTCAAAGTTGCAACCTGCCTAGTAGATGACACTGAGGACCAAATGGCTCCCCAGTGCACATAACCCTACAGAAGGAAGGAGACATTCTTGAACAATATTGAATTCAGCCATCTTAGTGGTTTGGGGAACCAAATAGAAGTTGAGCTATAGAAACCTAAATTTGTAGACTGAGACTTAAACCAACCACCCCAATATGTAAAAGAAGATGATGATGGAAATATGGAAAATGGCGGAATAGGGGTGGCCTCCTGGCTCTATGCTCTCAGAGTCAGAGGTGAAATAGGCAGACCACTGCATGCGAGTGAACTTCACTTCCACAGGACCAGCTCTGCGGACCTACAGCAAAACAGCGTGGGACACAGGACCTCAGTGGAAAACAGAGGTGAATCAGAAAATTTTTCGCTAAGTACAGAGAGTCTGACGGGTGCCTTAGAGAGGGAGCCCGGTTCCCGCTCCGGCTGGCCAGCCAGCGTCTGTGCCAGGGTGTTTTGACTCCCTGGGGGGGACCATCCTTCCCCCACTGTGCCCCACACCCTCGCAAGCAGGGAAGTGGCTGAAGTCTGCGGGTAACAGTGGTGTAGGCAGGCGGGCTGTGCGGAGAAAAAACTGGAGCGAGAAAAATTTTGAACTCTCCGGTGTGCTCCTCTATTTGTGGAGGTCCCTAGCCGAGCAGGCACTCCCCACTGCCACAGGAGTTAGTGTGGAGAATGCCTTCACCCTGCCCTGGGAACTCCCTGAGGTTTTGGCAGACTCTGGATAGACGTAGCATCCCTGATACCCTGCGGCTGAACAGTGGGGTTTCAGCGAGTTGGGATGCTGCAGGCAAGCCTTAGGAAGCTGTGTTGCACTTTGAATATACTTACAAAATATTTAGATTATGATTGTTACTAAAAACTTAATTATAACAACATAATTAAATATTTTGCTGAAGTTAAAGAAAAATAAATTTTATGGGAAAAGATAATAAATCCTGCTATATTGTTTGGCACATACAATGCCCTAATTTTTACAGTTGTTTCACAAATTGTACTTTCTGTCATTATTTAATGCCACTTTTTCACATGTCATTCTGTTTGAATCTTTTAACCCCAAATTTCACCTTATTGATAGTATCACTGCTGATCTTGCTGTTTTTTTTTTTTTTTCCATTTTATTGTATATATTTTAATAATTTATTATAAAACATTAATTATAATTTTATTTTTTTTAATCCTGGTTTTTTTGGTTTTTTTTTTTTTTTTTGCCATTTTCTGGTATCTATTTTACTACTTTATTATCAACCATTCATTATCATTTTATGTTTTTTCCATGTAAATAATATACTATACAATCTTTTTTTAAAAAAATCCTTTCTACAAGTCTCAACATCTTAATAGAGGTGGTATTCAGGCTATTTATATTTAATTTAATAACCAATACACTTTATTTCTTTCAACTTGCTACTACCTTTTTTTAAAAATTTTATTGGGGGAAAACTACAAAACATTTACAGTACAATATTTACAGTCACAATTTGTAGTGAGCTGATTTCCCAAAATATATTACCACTCAAGTTGACTTATCTTGTTACATTCAAAAACCTACTCTGTCAAAGTAGTCCAGAGAGTACATACATAGTGCTC
>CAUYMX010051773.1:0-20060 GCA_963573855.1 Lepilemur septentrionalis
CTCTCAGCCCAGGGTGGGATCCTAGACAGGGAGGCTCCCAGCCTGCAGCAACATTACTGGGGAGCTCACCTAGTTTGAGTTCCTGTCTGCCAGCAGACGCTGGAGGGAAACCTTGGAACAGGGTTGGGGGGAGGCAGAAGAGCAAAACCTGCTCCTGACAGCAAGATTGTGGATCTCAGGTGACCCCACCTCCACAGACTTTCTTGCTGGGTGGGATCATTTCAGCCCCTTCCTGATGGCTTTTGCCAGAAGGCTGGGAGCAGACCTCACTGAAACAGCAACCTTACAAGCTTTTGTGGAGCTGGAGGGCAGGACCACCAAACCCAGACCCCACCTCACTCCCTGCACCCATCTCTATTGCCATGGAGACTAAGGACTCATCAGGAAGTTCCAGGGCCCCACACACCACCTGGGGCACTCCAGTGCTTCTCCTGAGAGGCTAGAGCCAGCCAAAGATCCTAAAAACAACACTGAAGCTTGTTCCTTCAGGCAAGTGCCACCTACTTACAGGCAGGTAAATTTGTACAGACCTTTACAGCATTTGCTAAGTTAATCATGCAGAGTGTGGTTGATTCTTACAAGCACCACCTACTACTGTGTCAGAGATTAAACTGGGCATGCTAATATAATTCACACTGTTAAGAAGATCACAGAGGTGGGGAAAGAGAAGGAATCCCAAAGACCTCAATCCTCCTTCATCAAAGAGAGACAGGGAATCTTCCTGCTCACTACTGCTACAACCTACGAACAACTAGCAACTGAGAAAACCACCACACTAAAGATATCTATAACCAAGGCATCCATCCAAAACCTAGACCCCCATGAAAGCACCCACAAGCAAAGCCAGATATTCTTACCCAACATATGCTACAGTCACTCCCTTATGAATGAGGAAGAAAGAAAAAAAGAAGCCCCAGCTAAACAAAAGATAACCGAAATATAAGAAGTAACAGCTGCCCCAAATGAGAAGGAATCAGTGAAAGAACTCTGGAAATATGAAAAATTAGAACAAAAGAACACCCCTAAAAAGGAACACCAGCTCTCTAGCAATGGATACCAGCCAAAATGAAAATATTCAATTGACAGATAAAGAATTCCAAATATGGATTGTAAGGAAGCTCAATGAAATCCAAGACAAAATGGAGAACTAACTCAAAGAAACCAGAAAAACAATTCAGGAAATGAGTGAAAAACTCACTAAAGAGATCGACATATTATTAAAAAAAAAAACAAAACAAATAGAACTTCTAGAAACGAAAAATTCATTTAGAGAGCTACAAAACACATTGGAAAGTTTTAAGAATAGACTATACCAGGCAGAAAAAAGAATTTCAGAGCTTGAAGACAACTCTTTCGAATTAACTCACTCAGTCAAAAATACAGAACAGAGAATTAAGTGGAATGAACAAAGCCTACAAGAAATATTTGATTACGTAAAATAACCAAATATAATAATCATAGGTATCCATGAGGACGAAGAAGAAACTCACAGGGCTGGAAAAACTATTTGAGGGAATAATTGAGGAAAACTTCCCTGGTCTTGTTAGAGATTTAGACATCCAGGTACAAGAAGCTCAACGAACACCTGGGAGATTCATTGCAAAGAGGCAATGACAGACAGTCATCAGACTGGCCAAAGTCAACATGAAGGAGGAACTCCAGTGAGCCGTGAGGTGAAAACATCAAGGAACTTACAAAGGAAAACCCATCAGGCTAACTGCAGACATCTCAACTGAGACTTTACAAGCCAGGAAGGACTGGAGCCCCGTCTTCAGTCTTCTTAAGCAGAACAACTGCCAGCCTAGAATTTTGCATCCTGCAAAACTAAGTTTCATATATGAAGGAGAAATAAAGACTTTTCCAGACAAGCAAACACTGAGGGAATCTGTCAAGACCAGACCTGTCCTGCAGGAAACACTCAGAACCTCATTATACATGGATCAACACAATAGAAACCCACCAGTATAAAACTACCCAAAAGCTAAAGCTCAGAGCTCATATAAAACAATAGCATAAGAGCTAAAGAAAGCAATAAGGTACTACCCAACAGGATAAACAGAACAGCATCCCACATACCAATTCTATCAATCAATGTGAATGGTCTGAATGCCCCACTAAAAAGACACAGGCTGGCTGAATGGATGAAAAAATATAATCCAATTATCTGCTGTCTCCAGGAAACACACCTAACCCACAAGAAATCATCTAGTCTCAATGTGAAGAGATGGAAAAAAATATTCCATGCAAACAGAAACCCCAAAAAAGCAAGTGAAGCCATTCTCATATCAAATAAAACTGACTCTAACTCAACAACAGTAAGGAAAGATAAAGATAGTCATTGTATAATGGTAAAGGGAGCAACTCAACAAGAAGACATAATAATCCTAAATATTTATGCATCTAACATAGGAATACCCAGATTCATAAAGCAAACTCTACTATATCTAGGCAAAGATATAAACAGCATCCTAATTGCCAGGGAATTCAGTACCCCACTGACAGAACTGGATGAATCATTCAGGCAGAAAATAAACAAACACTGGACTTAAAAGGGACTCTAGAACAAATGGGCCTAACAGACATTTAGAGAATTATTTTACATAAAAACTACCAAATATACATTCTTCTTATCAGCACATGGAACATTCTCCAAGACTGATATCTTAGGTCACAAAACATGTCTCAAAAAATTAAAAAAAAAAATAGAACTCACACCATGTATCTTTTCAGACCACAGTGGAATAAAACTAGAAAGCAACTCCAAGAGAAACACCCAATTCTACACAAAGTCATGGAAATTAAACAACATGTTGATGAATAATTATTGGGTCAATAACGAAATTAGATGGATATCAAAAGATTTCTTGAACTGAACAACAAATGGGACACAAGCTACCAAAATCTATGGGATTCAGCAAAAGCAGTCCTAAGGGGAAAATTCACAGTCTGAAATACCTACATCAAAAAGACTGAAAGATCACAAATTAACAATCTAATGACATGTCTCAAGGAACTAGAAAAGGAAGACCAAACAAAACCCAAAGCCATCAGAAGAAAAGAAAAAACTAAGTTCAGAGAACCTAAAATGAAATGAAAAACAAAAAACAATACAAAGGATGAATGAAACAAAAAGTTGGTTCTTTGAAAAGATATACAAAATTGATCGACCTTTTGATAGATTACCCAGGAATAGAAAAAATAGGACACAAAGAAGCTTAATCAGAAATGAAAAAGGAGATACTACAACTGATACCATAGAAATACAAAATATCCTCTGTGAATACTGTGAAAATCTATGCACATAAACTTGAAAACATAGAAGAAATGGACAAAGTCCTGGAAACACACAACCTCCCAAGACTTAATCAGGAAGAAATAGAACTCCTGAACAGACTAATTATGAGAAAAAATGGAAGCAGTAATAAAAAAATCTTCCAATGAAAAAAAGCCCTGGACTAGATGGATTCACAGCCAAATTTTACCAGACCTACAAAGAAGAGCTGGTACTCATGCAGCAGACATTATTCCATAACATCAAGAAGGAAAGAACACTCCCCAACTCATTCTATGAAGCCAGTATCACCTGATACCAAAGTCAGATAAGGAGACAACAACAACAAAAAACTACAGATCAACATCCCTTATGAATATAGACACAGGTTTTATTTATTGCTGTATGTCCCACAATACTTGGCAGAGGGTAGGTGCAGAACAGCAGCCAGTGAGCCACCTAACACTGTGAGTACAGACACTGGCACAGGTGTAGATAATAACCTCAGGTAAAGATGAAAATACAGTCTTAAGGCAAAATATACATATTGAACCTTTACTTTTAGAGGGACTGCTTGACAGGCTTGGCAGCAGACCTGAACAAACCCCAGCAGCTGTAGTACAAGGACACAGCTCCCTAAGCCCTGGGTGTGGTGTCTGTGATCATACTTCATTGGTCAGCCCCTTTTCTGGTGCCTTTTTGGCTGCTCTGTCTCTCTTCCCTGGCTTTGAACCTGTTGGCAGCTTCCAATAGCTGCTCTTCAAAGAGCCAAAGACGAGCCTGATGTTACAATTGCCTTGCTTAATTCCAGACAGGTTTCCATTAATCGTATTAAATTCAGGCGAACAAAGGGTATTTAGTCTGTGACAGAGCTGAACCGTATCTGGATAAATATAAACAAGAGAGTTAATCCTGCAAGAGCCACTCTTTGCCAGCAATTGGAAGGATGTCAGCAGTGCCCTTGCTAAAGCAGGTTGGAGGGTGGATGGCAAGAGAGATTTAACAAAATTGGTGCTGAGCATCTGGACTCTGTATAGAGAAGGGAATAAGGATTGCAACTGCAATACATTAGAGGAAAAGCAAATGTTTTATTCACAAAAAAATAGGCATTAATAATATCAGTCTTTAATCCAGCCCGGAGCCCCTTAACTTGCCTTCTTCATTGTTGACTTTGATCTTCCCTGCAAAGCTGCCTGCTAAAGGTCCCTTCCCAGATCAGCCTGAAGTCACGGGGGCAGAAATACTGTTGCTAAATGGACATGCAAGGGAGTAGCATGTGTGACTGGAAAACAGTGTGACAACATAATCCCCTCATGGACAGATGAGGTCAGTGTGGGGTGATGTTGGCTTTTCTGGCATGTACTGAATCATCTGATGGGAGCAGCAATTGAAAAGAATAAATACAAACACATGCAACACACAGCCACAAAGACTGTATGGCCCAGATCTGAGAAAAAGGATCCTATTTTGGTAGGATCAGTGGGGAAGTGAAGAGAACAATGAGCTGGGAGTTAGGAGACCTCAGTTCCCTTCTTCTCCCTGCCACTAGCTGAGCAGCTGTGTGACCTCAGGGTGCCTAGCCTTTGAGAAATGGGGGTGCTGGTCCAGCTGGTATCTAAGGTCTCTTTCAGTTTCAAAAGCATGGATTTGTCCTATGTAAAGAGGTTTTATAAAAGCTCTGTAAATCTGTTACTAAAAGACAATAACTTTGGGAGACATTGTACTCTGAGTTTTGATGTTCTTAAGTCACCACATGTGGAATGTTTTGTCTGAACTCTATAGATAAAAGCAGAATGTTGGCAAATGTATTAAACTGAGAGGTTGAAATAAAGCAGAATCAGAGAGAAGTTCTGGGGAGCACTCCTGCTCCAAGATATGACCACAGAATTCCAATTACTTGTGGGTCTTAAAGACTTCTTTGCAACAGGTGAACAAGGAGAAGTGACAGGATCCAAAAGAACATTCAATAATCATAATTCACAAATCATGTTTCCTGACATGCTACTTATTAATACTTGCACTTATCACCTTTGTGCATATTGTTTTTTCTGCCTGGAATATTTTCCCTACCTCTGCTTTTCAAAATTCCATTAATCCCAAATCTAAGACCTCCCAGCAGGAGTGAATTGTCCTTGTATACTATTTGGTTATCAGTTATAGCACTTACTTCATTCTACCTCATACTATACTTCACTTCTATACTTATAATTATAGATTATACAATCCCTGAAGGTGGGGTCCAGGTCTCATTTATCTGTGTGTCCCTGGGCCTGCTTGAAACATTGTAGGCAGTACTCAATAAAGATCTATGAAATGAACTGAACAAGGGTTTTCAGGTTACCTGCTAATGTGACAGCAATGGAGACAGAATCATATCCCAAGGCATTTGTGGCATTGCAAGTGTAGAAACCCACATCAGCTTCCACTGGTGCCAAGATCTGTAAGGAATCATCTGGCTGTAGAAGAATCCTGGAGCAACAGAAAAGAAATGTAGACCTGGTCAAGTCAGTTGACTCCTATTTGGCATTCAATATGGCAAAGCAGGAAGGAACCTCAGGGTATACTCAGAACCCTGTTTTAGCAACAGAGACAGACCAGCAACACAGACATTCAGCAACCCAGTCTCCCCTGCCATTTTAATTGGTGTGGTCTGGTAGTAGTCTCAAATTAGGAGGTTTTTGATTGCTTGTGCAAATCAAAGTAAGTTGATTACTTTATCTAAATGCTACCAATTGGAGCAGACAACATATGTGCACTGAACACATATAACACACACATGTCGGGGTGAGACGGTATGCTAGAACAAGTGGTAAGGATAGATTTGGGGAAGTCTTATTAAGGAAAGGGCAAAGTTACAAAGGAGTGGAGCTTGGTTGGATGATGGGAAAAAGGTGGGGCTTCAGGTATGGCGAGAAGCATCTCTTAAGGCTGAGGTGAAAGAAAGCAAGCCAGGAATCAGATATTGACAAGAAGATCTTGATGTATAATTTGAAAGAAATTGTACGCGTAACAGCCTCTCAATTCGAGGTAGTCATATGTACACCCACTGTCTTCATTTGCCTGTAAACATTATGGGGCACAAAACTCAGGTCTTAATTATTGCTCTTATTTTTCCACAATGCTACAGAGGGCTCTCTTTAGAGAAGGTGCCCAGTAGAATGAAGGCAAAACTTGCCCTTTACAGTCATGGAGAGGCAATTCCAGAAGGATCACAGTCCAGTTTAGACACTTTTATTTTAATCTGAACAGAATTACAAGAATCAAATTGTGAGTGCCTACAGTGAGCTTCAAACCCACTCCATCTCAATCTATGGTTTTTTTCCTTTTTTAGATTTATGCTATTTCTAGGAACTACCTGCTACGTCATGGCAGTTAAGCAGATCAATGACTAACGATGGCTTAACGCTGATGTCCTGGTAACTTAGTGAGGCTGCCAAGAACTGGAATGTGTATGTGGAGGTGGAAATTTAGAAGGGTTGGGAGGGCCAGGTGAGAAGCTCCAAGATCCAGTGCCTGGACCTGGCAGGTGTCTCAGGTCGACAGATCATTCAATAGCACACAAGTGGTTTAGTAGCCACACTTTTTGGGCTCCTAGAGTCAGTCATTTCCATATTTGTGATTCTTTCCACCTCCTTAGTTTCACAAGCCTCAAAAAACTGTGTACCCAATATCATGTTAACATCCATCCCTAGGAGGCAAGCAGGCAACAGGTGTTGTTTTTCAAGAAAGGGGGTGGGAAACACAGAAAGGTCAGGGCAACCCAGAAGCCATGGTGGTGAAATGAAGACCAGGAGTCACATCTGCCCCAGCAAGGTTCTCCCACCATTAGGACTCTGTCTTGAGAAATTCCCTTGCTGGGTCTCCCAGACTGTGTGACATCTGCAGTTCAGCACCGCCTCTAGTCAGCTCGCAATTACTCTGAGGTGGGTGACCAGTCTGGCAATGAATGAGGCTTCCTCAGCTCTGCTTCTGGCCTTGAGCCTATTGTGTTGCTTGTTCTTACCTCCCATCAGAGGGAAGGCAGGAAGCAGAAGTTAGGCTTACATCAATCAATCTAGTTATATATGAGCAGTTCTGGTAAAAATGAGAAAGGAAATAGAATACATTAGCTGAAGGGATGTTTTTGGATGATTTGAACTTGATTTAGTGACATTCCAGATCATCATCACTATTATTGGAGACAATCAAGCTTTTGTGGCATTGAACACTAGGCTGAAATGTTGAGAGGGCCAAAAGGAAGTCTCTGAAAGATCGTGATCTAACTTATCCACCTATTCATTCACTTGTCCAACAAGTGTTAGGTGTATTTTTTCAATTACACATTAGTTTATTTCAAAGAACCTAATAAGAAAAAGATGACTATATAATTTACTTATTGTTGGTATGCCATACATTATTTTAGATAATAGTATTACTGTTTTCTAAAGGAATCTTATCAGATGCAACGTAATGCAATATCATTGCTGAGTCTCTTCAGGTGTTCAAGCTGTTTTAGATTTAAAAAAATTAAAAATTGACTTAATGTTTTAAATCTTTGTGATGTCCCAAGGAATTTTTATACCATAATTGCTAAATAATAATAAAAACAGGCTTAATTAAATTTTAATAGAACTCAGGATGATGGAACTTAGTAGATCACTGTTTAATTTTACCCTACTGAAAAGGCAGGGATTAAGTTTTGCTAAATTTCCAAACAATTAGGGTAGTTGCTGTCCTAGAACTGGCAACACCTCTCTTTTCCTTATAGAAAGGGTTCTTAAATTGAACACTCAGAGCAGGCAGCTAGAAGGCAGTTCTTCTGAACTTTATTTTGGTCCTATTATGATTTAAGTAATGGCCACTGGCAAATCCTTTCACCTTCCTACAGTTCAGCCCATCACAATTTCTAGAAATCAGCTGAAGTATATTTTCCTACTCAATGGAGGAAATAGTTAAACTAGATAAAGAATTTCTAGACCCTCTTTTAGTATTTCCAAATTTGTTGGTAATGCTGGGAGGCTGAGAAGATTGTGAGGAAGGAAATGAGAGGGACATATATTAGTCAACTTTCCCCAGACAATTTATTAAAGCTCCATAATCAGGTTTTTTTTGTTTGTTTGTTTTTTCATAGAACTACCTAACCTGTCTGATCTCATGCAGTGGGTTATAAACCCCTCTCCCACACTGGGCCTGACCATCCTTTTTTTTTTTTTACAGGTGGGGATTAGCTTTTGTAGCTACATCAGTGCCTCCAGGCACTGGCACTGCTGAGTAAGCCATAATGCTTCTGCCCAAGTATGAAGGCTAGAAAGGAATTCCTGCAAAGTTGACGAAGAGCAGGGAGGTGATCCACCACATTAGGCATAAAGCCATATGGATTTGAACTGGGATAGCAGTAGTGGAAATACAAAGGAATAAATGTAGAGCATGAGATTTAGCATCTGTATATTCTATTATTCTATAAACTGTATACAAAAATATTTATATTTGCCTTCAAAAAACAGCCTTAAATATTATCTTACAATAAAACCTACATGGGACAAAGCCTGGATTTGTCACTTATTTATGTATATTTATACATATTTATATTTATAAAACTGAACCGTCTAACTCAATGGTAAATAGTTATTTGGAGGCAGAGTCAAGATTTGAAGCAGGGTTTCTTGCTTTTGTATCCACACTTTTCCCTCCGACTCTATAAAACCTCTGGGACCACCATAAGATTCAACTGTTTAGTCATGCTTTCTTCTTGTAATTAGAAAGCTGATGCCCACAAGTATGTCTTTTGTACATTTGGCCCATTTGAATACTCTGTCCCTTCCCTAATAATCTACCAAGGCATAAATCCTTACAGGGCTAGAGGAGGATCTGATTCCTATAATCACTACAACATGCCCATAAAATTGGTAGATGGCGGTTTGGAGGCTGCCACTAGGGGGAGCAGTAGTTCTGGAGAAGGTTCCCACGCAGGGCTCTCTAGGAAGCACGGCCAGGCAAAGGAAAGGGCTTGTTGCCGAAAACTTCGGCCTCCGTATCTAGCCTGGCAGCTAGGGAGGCGGATAACCGGAAAGAATTTTTTGTTTTTATTTTTGGTATGTACGCTACTAATTTAACTTAATTTGTTAGTAGCTGATTTCTGTGAGCCTGTATTTAGGTTTCAAATTCGACAGGACTGTTTTAGAATGTAGAGGCACAGAAACACAGTGCTGCTTTCCAAGCAAAACCAGAACGATTCCTCTGGGTTGTTTTGGAACTTAAGGAATCAGAGGACGAGGGGACACAAAATGGGCGCAATTAACACCTACGGAGCAAATAGCACTGTGGTATATGTTACGTAGATTAGTACTCCCTGCTTTCCTCCCATACCATACCCACTATACCCCACTTCTGTTCTGGTTTATTGGGCTAAAACTTACTGCTTTATTTCTTTGACCATTCTTTTAGCCAGAAAACGAAGGAGCAGTTTTGCTTTTCTGGGGACTTTTACTTGTAAGCTTCTTTGTGACAGCATGCCGTCTCAAACTGACCTCCCATGACCAACCATGAGGAGCTGCCTTGAGGAGGCAAAGACTTCCCAGACTGGAGTCAAGAGACCTGCACTCCAGCCTGGAGTCATGTGATTGACTTGGGCAAGTGATTCAGCTATATGGGCCTATGAATTGAGGATAATACTGACCTCAGAGAGTTCTTGTGAACATCACGTAAAAGAATATATAGACTTACTGTCTTCCTAGTAAAAAGGCATCACCTTAAATATCAGATACACCTAATAAATGGGTATTTTTTAAAATGCTACAGGTATCTTAAGGTAACCTCCTTAGAATTTCCAGCATCAGGTGAAATTTTCAAGTCCTGGGCACAGAAATGCCCATCTACTCCATGGGATGTGATACTGTGCTATCTCAAGCCTCTCATCCTAACAAGTCAGCATTCTTAAACCCATTTTAGGCTTCAACACAGGACTGGAAGCTAGAAATCATAGGTGTATCCTTTTTCTTTAGAACAGTAGCCAGGCTCCTCCCCATCCCTTGAGAACTAGTTCAATGTGTTTCCTGGTACTGCCACAGTCTATGAGAATCCCTCCCTTTCCTGATCTTCCAGCTGTTCAGAGCCGCCCTACAAAGCTCTTTGCAATCTACAGTGTCTCATTTCCTCAGTTAGACTGTAAATTATTACCCCAAGTATGGGGACTCTTTCTTTCTTTCATAGTTCCCTCTTCGGTGTTAAAGCATAGTGCTGGCATGCTGAATAAATACTTAAAAAACATTTCTTTGGCTACTTTCAAAGCAATGGGCTAAAAGTGATCATATCTACAACACAGCACAGTGGAGAGTGGCTCAGAGCAAAACCTTCACAGCCATACTGATGAGTTCCAACCCCAGCTCTACCACTTAGTAGTTTTGTATCCTTGGGCAAGTAATGCACTTAACTTGTCAGTGACATAGTCTCCTCATTTATGAAATGAGGAGAATTACAGTACCTGCCTAGGGTTGTTGTGAGGATTCTTCATGAGCTAATGCATTTAAAGTACATAGAAAAGTATCTGGCCTGTGTTAAAAGCTACAGAAGTATAGATTATTACGATTTTGTTACTGTTGTTATCACCATCATCACCATTCATTCTTCATGCCTGAGCTTATACATTCTGGACATGGTGAAGAGCTGTTTTGACATGGGTAAATGGCTGAGAAATGTATACATTTCAAGGAAAAAACACAAATCAGGACTATGGGGAGGGAGCAGGGGGTTGGCAACTACCTTAATTCTATTCCTGACTCAGTAATTTCTGGATAAGGACAACTAGTTATTTCTGTAGCTGTTTTATAACAACACTATTAGAAACTTACTGAAATTTTAGAACACTAAAAAAAAACAAAACAAAACCAAACCTAGGGGTCAATCCTGCAATTTCGAAAACATACATAAACAACAAGAATAAGAGAATGAGAGTTGGAAAACAATGAACTTAGGAGCAAGCAGGCAAAGTTAAAGGAGTCTATTCAAAGAACATTTACCCCAAACTCCTATTTCTAAGAGGTGATGGTGACGTCTTTTCCTTATTGTAAAATGAAGATTTTTCTTTTCTGCCTAGGGATTCCTTAGATTTGGATAATCAAATCTACCACAAAGGGGGAATGGAAACCAATATTTATTAGACAAGTGTATATGCTTTATATCATTTTACTCTATGTTACTAGAATGATATTATTTTCCCATTTTAGAGAGGAGGCGAAAGCTCAGGAAAGTTAAATAATTTGCTTAGCTAATGCATGGTGCAAGTAGGAGTAGGGAATGATCTTTAACCTTTTCTTAAACTGACCGCATCTGGACATCCACTGGGGCCTAGTAGGAAGGCATGTGGCTTGGCCACATTTTTGGTGTGGGGTAATTTGTGCCAAGGTTTGTAGTTACTCAAGGAGAGGGACAATAATTAAAGAACATTCTGGATTTTAAATAGTTTTAAGCAAGAGGAAAAAGGAATGCTGTTGAGAAGACCTCCTCTATGAGCAAGAAGTTTTTTTTTTCCTGAAACCAAAAATTATAGTAGCCTAGAGGCTTGCAAGGGAGTTTTATTTTGTACAGATATTTTGGGGAATAGATTTGAGGTTCATGAAGAGTTTCATATCACCATTTGGCTAGGGCCACTTTTTTTAACCTTTGCTGTTTTTAATGTAATTGCCAACTAAAAGTTATTTGATTCCAGAAGCTTGATGATTGCTCAGAAGTATAGAAAGTATTTTTGGAATGGAAAGGGCCACCTGACCACACATTCTTAACCCTGTCCTCCTACTTCTTGCCAAACCCTTTAGCTTCCTTCTCTTTAGAAATTCATGAAGGCTTGAATTTCCTAATATGTGTAGTTTTATCTGCTTTTTTGGGCAATTCCTTTCAAATTACAAACCTCTGCATAAAATGACTGTGATGGGATTACCTATGATAGGGGTCCTCAAACTCTAGCCTCCTGCCACCTGCTTTTGTAAATAAAGTTTTACTGGAACACTGCCACACCAGCTTAAATATCATCTATGCTCTCATGCTATAACGGCAGGACTGAGTAGCTGGGACAGAGATAGGATGGCCTGCAAACCCTAAAATGTTTACTATTTGACCTTTTACAAGAAAAAATTGCTGATTTCTAACCTATAACATGGAAGAATTTTCACTTCTGGTTTGTCTCAGTGACATCCTCATTTATACAAAAAAATGTTAACCACTTTTCGGAACTCCGGCATACGCTAGGACCACTCTTCTAGAAAGAATAAGCTAACTGCTAGCAGTATCTTTGGAGATTCCCTAGCCTTTCTGGGAATAGGCAGTGCCTGACTCTAAGCCTTACTTGTGCTGCCTGGTCGTCTCTGATTGTTTAAGTATCCTCTTTTGCTCTTTTACCTGCCTGATTCATGATGGTCATTTCTGTGACCTTTGCATTGACTCTTTATACTTTTCTCTTGCTGAGGCTTATGTATTTACTGGGCTGGTTCTTTTTCCTTTGGCTCACTATTCTTACACTTTTCAAGGAGGAAAAACATTTGTCATCTCCATTTCCTTTAGCTCTGTAAGGGAAACAAGCCAAACCAAATTTAAACTGGCTTATTTCTTCCTCGCTATCTTCTCTGCCTCCAGTTTTTATTATTATCTACAAACTTGGAAACTGCATTTCATGTGCTTATGATTTTTACATATAGCATTATTCACAACTATGGTCCTGAAATTGACCCTGGAGGAATTTCCCATCGGATTCTCTCCTCCATTCTAAGAAGTTTCCATCTGTGGATATTCTATGCTTCCCAAGTTAAAGTCTTCCAAATACTCCTTAATTCATCTCCTATTCTACACCACTTTTGAACATTGTTCAAAGCTTTCTGGGAAGTATAAGCTTTTAGAGCCTACAGATTTCACTTTCCTACCAGATTAGAAATGATAGTAAAGAATATCAGTAGAATATGACCATCCTCTCCTGATGCCCAGATTTAGGATGATAATCGTCTGTCACTCTGGGTTTCCCTAGATACCTTTCCACCCCAACTCTTTGAACAACTGACTTGGTGTTCCTTAAAATAAGGGTAAAGTTTTTTATCTTGTGATGTCCCAGAAGATGGTGTGATACAATGGCCCCACATCTAAATGACATCAATTATAGATACAAACAAGTATCCATCATGTGTCAGGCACTTTACAGACATGATTTGTTATTCACACTCTTTCTGTTCTGAAGGGTAGAATAAAACTTAGTGCGTCGTTTTATTAGTATCATTTTAATTTAACTAATAAGAAAGCCAGGTTCAGAGAGGTTAAAGTGGACTCACAATACTAAGTGGCAAGACTAGGATTTCTGCCTGAGTTGCTCTGATTCCAGCCTGTCTTCTGTTATACATCGTGGGCTGCCCTTTGTGTTAACTGATGTATTAATATGATCACGTTGCTCCTCTGGATGAAGCAGGTGGGTAGCATAAGGTGGGCACACCCAGACCAAGAAGATAAGGAAAACAGGAACAGGCTTAGGGATTAAAAGGCAGAAACTCCTTGGACTTAGCCTTTCCCCTAGGATGCCATGTAAGTGAATATCACCTGTGAGCTACCTCCCACCTTCCCCTCCAAGAAGAAATAAGTATTTTCTTCACAGTATCTAGTTTCATATTATTATGTTCACCTGTATTCCTTTTGAAAAATACCATAACCTTAGGAAAGTCTTATGCTTTAAGACTTTTACATCAACTGAGCTATGAGTAATATATGATATCGACTCACTCTTGGTCCAATTGTGTTAAATAGCAAGCAAGGACTTCTCTGCCAGTGCAGAGCTATCAACAGTATTTAGTTCTTTCCCAAAGGAAAAGATCCGTCTTCATTTAACTGTTTTTCTCAATTTGATAATCCAACCTGCAATGCCAATTTTGGAAAATCTGGCTTTTCTTTTCAATAAGGAAGTCAGCACTGTCTTTAACAGGTATCGCTTCTACAGTTGGATTCAGATGTAGGAATATTGAACATGTATCTGACCACATTACATCAGCCTCCTGGTATTCGATATGGAGGAGGATTATTTACCAGATTCTTTGGCCAGGGGTGTGGTGTATGTTGCACCCTATCCAAATGAAAATTGGAGTCAGCTTTTGCCTGAATCGCAGCTCAAAATGTGATGAAGAGTTCAGTGTTTATACAGAAGAACTGAAAAGCAAGGAGCAGTGTAGGTTCATCTTGCCTGTGGTCTAGGTCTCTCACCCACACACGTGCTTAGGCCATCAGCACTTGTAAACGTACCTTGTCAGAGATACACACAAAGGTGGCAACTGTAATGGTTACTGAATGGCTATTGTGTGCTTAACATCGTGCGTATCTACATGTACATATTTATATGTAAAAGTAGAGCCACCAATAGAAGGAAAGGCTATTCCTAAAATGGATGTGTCAACATATTAATAAAAACGAAAGCCTCATAAATTGGGAGCCAGCTGTCTGGAATACTGAATGTTATTTATGCTAGGCCCAGTTGACCCCAGTAGCTTTCCCATAACACAATGGCAGGTCCGTGTATTCAACCGAGGCAAAAATCAACAAAAAGAAACAGTCCCTGGAGCCACACTGCCTGGGATTCAAATTCTAGCTCTACTACTTAGTAAGTGTGAGACTTTGAGCAGTGAGTTTAGCATCTCTGTGCTTCAGTTTCAGCATCTATAAAACGGGGAGAGTAACCTCAAAGGGTTATTGTCAGGGTGACGGAACACCTGAAACTCAATGTAGGTGCTCAATCAACGTTAGCTGTGATGATGGTAATCATGATTTCTCTCATTTGCCTGAATGTGATGGGAGTAAGGATGCCACAAAGTATTTAATCTCTGTACTTACCCTTCAGCAGTGCTTTTCAGATTATATAATACAGTTGACTGCCACAGAATCTCGGGGTTTCTGAAACTTGTTGGTGGAGAACACATGGACAAGGCAGAAATGTTTAGTTAAGAGCGGGAGTCACTCTGGAATTCTGCCACAGTGGCATATGAGAGACTGAAGGTCCAGATTATGTAAAACCATACAGATCACAGCCTCCAGACAATTAGGAAACCTGCCTCCTAATCACTAGCATCCATCTATTCATCCCTTTGTTCATTCATTCATCAGTTTTCATTTGTTGAGTATCTATCATGTTAGAATTGTGGAGAAAAAAAGACAAGACACATTCTTAAACATCTGTCCTTGAGGAAGACTAACACAATCCAGAAGGTAATTTAGAAACACAAACAGCTAATTCTAATACACAGTGGTGAGAGCTGAGACAGAGTATTATGCATGGGGTACTGTGTGGGTCATGAAGGGTCCTCTGACCTGGCCTTGAGGATAGGCTTCCTGTAAGGAAGGGTCAGAAGGCCTAAGGCAAATCTGTAAACACCAAAGGAATGGGGAACTGAGGGCAGAGGCTGAGTGCCACGAGGCAGGCAGGGGACATGATGTGAGATACAGTCAGAGAGATGGGCAGACAATAAAAGGTATCATGCTAAACATTATCCTCAAGTGATGACAAGCCATTAAAAGAAGTTTAAGCATGAAAGCAGCATGGTCAGGTTTGCAAGAAAGATGCTCCGGCAGCAGCATGGTGAATGGTCTAGAATAGGAAGCTAACTTTTTCTACAAAGGGACAGATGGTAAGTATTTTCAGCTTTGGGGGCCACCTATAGTTTCTGTTATATATTCTAATTTTTTGTTTATTTTTAATAACCTTTTAAAAATATAAAAGCCATTCTTTTAATAACCGTGGGGTCAAATCCCGCTCTACCATATATTAAGTGTGAGACCTTGGGCAAGTGAACCTAATAGTTCTGTGCTCGATTTCATTGGCTCTTTTAATGACCTTTTAAAAGCCACTCTTAATAACCCTTTAAAAGATCTTAAAGCCACTGGTTGCAATTTTCCAAGCCTTGATCTAAAGGCAAATACAGAGTTAGGAAGCTATTACAATAATTTAGAGCTGACAAAGGCAAACCAAAGTGGAGGTGGTGAGGAGAGAGAAAAGTGGAGAGGTTAAAAATCGACTGAAAAGCTAGAACAGTCTAGATTTAGAGACTAAGGAGAAAAGAAAAACATTTTCAGCTAGGAAGATGGCTGTACTCCTGAGCTAGAGATTCAGGAGCTCAGTTTTCAATGTACTGAGGCGACCTCCTTGTTGAGCATCTGGTCGGGGATGTCCATAGACAGCTGTACACAGAGCCAGAGAGAGATCTGGTCTGGGGCTAGATCTACGGAATCCCTGGCATAAAAGAGCACACTGGAGCCACGGGCATCATTAGTTCACATAGAGTGTGATCTAATCTAGATCTCCAAGAGGCTAGATAAGAGGTGGCTAGAGGAAGTCACCAAGAACAAGAAAGAAGAGCCAGAAATGCAGAAAGAAAACCAAGTGTAAGTGGCTTTTAAAGTAGCAAGAATGTGTTTTTAGGAAGAAGTGGTTAACCTGTGTAGAAAGCTGCTGAGAAGTCATATGAGATAAAGAGATAGTTTGAAACAACTATCTTCTTTTTGAAAAAAAAAAAAAAAAAACTTTTGAGATGGGGTGGAGAGGGCTTTTTTCTATGAGGAATTTATGTTGCATGCAGCCTCAGAGTATGAGGTAGCCAAACAGAAGTCAATTCTATAATAAGTTCAACTCAATAGGATGAACAGAAATCTGCCCCAACTTATCAATTCTCTCAATAAATGTGAATAGCTTGAACTGCCCACTAAAAAGACACAGGCCGGCCAAATGGACAAATACACACAAGCCCAGTATCTGCTATCTTCAGGAAACACATCTAACCCATAAGGATGCATTCAGACTCAAGGTGAAGGGATGAATAACCATATTCCATGAAAATGAAAGCCAAAAGACAGCTGGCATAGCAGTTCTGATTTCGTATAACTTAGTCTTCAAATCAACAAGGAAAGACAAAGAGGGTCACTATATAATGGTGAAGGGTACAATTCAACAAGAAGACATAACAATTCTAAATATTTATGCATGTAACTCAGATGCACCCAGATTCATAAATTAAATCCTCTTAGACCTAAACAATATGATAAACAGTAGCAACATAATAGCTGGGGACTTCAACACCCTTCTGACAGAACAGGACAGATTCTCCAAAGAGAAAATAAAGTAACAAAGTATTTAAACAGAACTCTAGAAAAAATGGGCCTGATAGACATTTACAGAGCATTCTACCCCAAAACCACGGAATATAAGTTTTTCTCATCAGCTCATGGGGCATTCTCTAAGATCGACCATATCCTAGGCCACGAAGCATACCTCAACAAATTTATTCCAAAATTTTGCTTTTTCATTTTCAATGAATATTTGGTATATCCAAAAAGTCATAAGCTAGGGAACTCTCCATCATCTGTTGAATATAAGCAGGTTGATATACGCTAATTGGTTATGTTAGAAACTCAGTTCCAACACACTGCACAATTAGATAAATAACATTTTTCTTTAAAGTGTATCCTAATTTTATTTACTTTAATTCAGTTGTACTGACAGGCTCTTAAAGTAAGGCAAGTGCAAATGAGTTCTTTAGAAAATGTAAGAACATGAGAGATTTATCTTTCTGTGCTTAGCTTATTTCATTTAACATAAATTCTTCAGTTCTGCCCTAATTATTGCAATAGCAGGATTTTATTCCTATTCATGACTATACAATATTCCATTGTGTATATGTATTTTCTTTTTTATCTTTATATTTTTATTTTTTAGGTTTTTATTTTAATGATTATGGATACATTACATTATAGTTGTGCATATTTATAATGTATATGTGATATCTTAATACAGGCATAAAATGTGATTTAATTAAATCAGGGTAATTGCAGTATTTGTCACCTCAAGCATTTATTATTCTTTGTGTTAGAAAAATTCCAATTCCTCTCTTTTAGTTATTTTAAAGTATACCATAACTTATTGTTGACTATAGTTATTTTGCTGTGCTATCAAATATTGTTCATTGATCCGTTTCTCCACTTTTTGTTACAGTTTTGACTTTGGAACTTTATTTGTATTATATGTATTTTAAATAACAAAATTGCATCAAAAAGGATTGTGAGGAAATTCATAAAGGGAATATAAATATAAAGAAAAGCTTACAATAGCTACATTTCAGATGGGGCTAAATATGACTGTGTACCCAAGCTGTAGTGGCAGTGTATATTAGAAAAATCCAAAATCATCCCCATTGGCCATCAGTGAGTTATGGGATACTAACTATTTAACATTTTAAATATTGGGAAATATTGGGAAACATTAAGTTTAATATTTTCTTTATTATTATTCTTGATTTTCCTTAAACTTAAGAGCATGTGTGTCCCTGTATTGTGAATAAAGTGGTTGTAAATGGAAACAATTATGCATATTCCTCAGGCTTTTGTATTGTGGGGTTGAGCCATGGCAGTTACTTTATGCCTGAGAGGAACTCATGGTACCTAGCATCATGGCTGACACTGCAATAAGTATTGTAAGATTCTATGTTGAGAGTGAACATTTAATTCCTACTTACTCTGGTGTTTCAAATGTGAATTTTTTAGGATCATTATTTTATATAGAGCCCTGGTTCTCATTTTTTAAATTTAGGGTATTGTCATTTACCTTGAGGAAAAATACATTTACCTTGATGAAACATTTGAATTATGTGATTCTTACTGAAGAACATGCAAGAAAAATAACAATACCACCAAAATGTGCTTCTAGGAAAAGAGAAATATCAGATATAATGATCCAGCAAACTATGATGTGAAGTATTTATCATTCACATATCTCTATAACAAACAGAAAGTGACTCTTACTAGAAATGTGCTACAATGAGATGCAACATGTCATGTTCATAGAATCGGCCTGTCAAACTCCTCTTATTTATTTTTTATTATTTCAGCATATCATGGGTGTACACATGTATTTTGTATAGCATTATAACCAAAGCAGTGTCATTTTCAATAGAAAACAAAGGAAGGAGTTATTTTTCTCTTCGTGAAATTGTACCTATCTTAAACATCTTCCAGTCATTTTCTGAAACTAAGTATTCAATAATATCTACCAAAATCATGGTTTGTACATGATTTCCATTTGAAATTGTGTTAAGACATTTGAAAGCATGAAGTAAATAGCTTTAAAAGAAATTAACTACATACATTGTAAAGAGCTATTTTGTAATAAGTTTTAAGATCTTGAAATGTTACTTTTTAGCTCCTCTCTCCCAACACTTTTCATTCTTTTTTTGGTCAGTTTGAGGCATCTGCAAACTCTAAGTGTGAATTAGATTCACTAAAATGCATGCTTTTTATATGTGTTCATGTTATGCAGAGAACTAAAGCAGAAGGTTTTAAAGGAGCAGAATGGGAGTATATGGCTTAAAAGAAATGAAGACTGGCGGATAATGGGAAGAGAAAGAAGATCCTCTCCTGAAAAGAGAAGGCAGGACTTACTGGATCCGTAGTAAGAAACAAATAAACACTTGAGACTCTGATTCTGAAGAAAGAGGCTAGAGTAAAAGACTCCCGATTTTGGGAGATCACCACGAGACAAAGAAATACGAGTTTGTATTAGTTTAGCAGGACTTCCATAACAAAGTACCACAGATTGTGCGTTACACAAGAGGAATTTATTTTCTCATGATTCTGACAAGATGAAGGTATCAGAAGGGCTGTTTTTTTCCTAAGAAGGCTTTGGCTTTTGGATGGTTGCCTTCTTCCAATGTCTTCACATTGTTGCCCCACTGCGCGTTCCTGTGCCTTAATTTCCTTTTCTTATAGGGACACCAATCATATTGGGTTAGGACCCACCCACATGACTTATTTA
>CAUYMX010051774.1:0-59423 GCA_963573855.1 Lepilemur septentrionalis
GAGTGGAATTAGGGGTCTCAATAGGGGAAAGGAATTCCTCTAAAACTGATTTATGTGATTAACTGTATACCTCGGTAAATTCACTGAAAATCATTTAATTGTACACTTAAAATGGAGTAAAGGCATGATATGTAAAGTATACTTTAATAAAGAAAAAAAAATTATATAAACCAGGATACAGTAGGAAAATTTGAAAAAGCTTGCACTTCCAGAAGATTTATATTCTGAATGCAGTGCCAGAGAACAATAGATAATAATAAATAAACAAATAAATACTATTTTCTGTAGTGATAAACAGAGATAAGTGAAGAAAAATCAGGGTCAGAAGACGGTGAAGGATGATTGGGGTTCTATTTTAGATGGGGTAGTAAATGAAGTGTCTTTCCTATATGGAGTTTTTAGTAAAGACTAGAAGAAAGTGAGGGAACAAGTCAAACTCCTAATGATGGAAAGGCAGTTCAGCCAGAAAGAAAAATCCAAGAACTCCAAGGCAAATATTCAAGGAACATAATGGTAGCCAGTGTGGCTAAAGGAGGATGCTGGTAGGAGAGGAAGTCAAAGAGATAAAGAAGTAGGCCACACAGAGATTTGAATTTTAGTCTGAGCCACAGAAGAAGCCATTGTATTATTTCAAGGAGAAAAAAGTAATTCATGTAACCAAAATATTTGTACCCCCATAATATTCCAAAATAAAAAAGGGGGGGGGAGAATCATTTCAACTTTTCCATTTTCCAAAAATAAACTGAGATCTAAAATAAAATATATATGATATGTTCAGGTAATTAGTATTTATTTCTTTATAAATTCACTAAGTGTGGTAAAAGTCTTTAGACAGTATGCATTATTTCTCAAGAAAATGAACAGGAATAGTGTGTTTAAAAATCATCTCACAAGGGAAACTGATGTGTTCCTCAGTATCTTTATCAAGATTCAGCTAAAGTTAGTAGGTCTAGGTGAGTTAAGGATTTTTGGAAATACATAAGAATGCTTTCAATGCATTTTGTAATTTGGCAAATTGTTGAAAATTATGAGAAAAAAAGGACATCCTTCTCTTTCTTAATAATGAAAAATATTAGCTCTGATTTTACCCCATGTTGCTTGTGAGCATGTGTTTAATTTAGTTGAGTTGAACTGAGAAAGTCACTTAATATATAGTAACCAAAAATCTTTCTATAAGAAAAGAAATGTTAGAAGAGGGAAGCTAATTGTACCATATAAGATAATAAATAGTACAATTAAAAGTCCTGAAAAATGTTATTTTATCTATCTATTGTTTATCTTTAAGATGTACATGATGGTTACTACGCTTAACATTACATCAACTTGGCTGAGCCATGGTGCTAAGATATTTGGTCAAACATTATTCTGGATGTGCCTGTGAAGGGTTTTCTGCAAGAGACTAACAACTAAATCGACGAATTTTGAGTATAACGGATTACCCTCAATAATGTGGGTGGACCTCATCTGATCCATTGAAAGCACATTTACAGCTCTGACTCAAGCCATGTATCAAAAAAGTCTGTACCCTCTTAATATTTTGAAATAACAAAAAATCCTTAATAGACCAAAGACTGACCTCCCTGAAGCAAGAAAGAATTCTGTCAGCAGACTGCCTCTGTACTCCAGCTGTGGCTCTTCCCTAGGTTTCCAGCTTGCCAATCTACCCTACAGATTTCTGACTTTCAAACTTCCACAAACATGTCGGCCAATTCCTTAAAATAAACCGTTCTCTCTCTCTGTCTCTCTCTCTGTCTCTGTCTGTCTGTTTCTCTCTCTCTCTCTCTCTCTTTGTATACACACACACACACATACCCCACTGGTTCTGTTTCTTATAAAACAGTGACTATATTTTCTCATGGATTTTTAGCAAATAGTAAATGTTGGCTGTAATGATGGTAAATAAATATCATATTAAGGCATTATCTAAACATGAATTCAAAGTTATACAGATGATAATTAAAAATAAAAATAAAAGTAAATACCCTACTTCATGTGTCTTACTGTCTAGCTTGTGAATTACAATTAAAAAGTATCTAGGTTTATTTCATTTGGATTCATATTCATAAAAGAGAATTTTCCTATTGTTTTAAAGGTGTTTTGTCATCAAATAAAAGTGACTTGTTTTCATGACTTATTATAGTTTTAAAAATTAAAAAAAAATGTATTAAGAGAGATGTCATAAAATATGCCGTATTTGTAGCATAGGGTAGTGGTGACGGAGGATCTATGTCCAAGCTTATTTGTGAAGCAAGCAAAAGGAGTAGTTGAATTTGCCTAACTTACATACCAACAGTGATTAAACAGATCTTTTTATTTTTCCCTCTTGATCTCTCACCTGTTCAACACTGAACACGCTTGGGGCCTATGATGTTAATGGTAGACAAATTGCCAGTTATCCTGGCTGTTAGTTTCATTCAACCTTTCTGATTGGAGCCCCAGGCGTGGGTCTCTCACAAACCACATCCTGTACAACACTGCCCTGATAGATAAGTAGAAAAAAACAAACACAAGAAAGGCAGACTGGGTTTTTAAGAGACAGGCTGAGAGAGTGTGACAACCACGTAGCCTCAAGCTCCTAACTGTGATGAGGCTGTGAAGAGGTGATAATGCTGCTTGTTCTTCCTGGCAGACAAATTTAGACAGGTCCTGAAGGCCAGAAGGTAGATTTAAAATTAAATGGCAAAGAGTTGCTACCAGTATGAAAGTAGGGTTCACTACAGCCCTCTGCACAGAGTGTTGATAACACATGCACCTGCAATCTGGTGCTCTGAAATGTGCTGAACTGGGGAGAGAAAATTCAGGGTAAGCAGGCAGACGAGTGCAAGAAACAAGCAGTTCTGAAACTCGAGGAGGGAGCAGCAAGGCAAACCAGCGCACGGAGGTTGTTCTCAGGAAATCTAGGTCGGCCCCTAGGTAGAATTTAGAATCAGAGGGCTGCTGGAAACAGGTTATGATATCATTGTTTATAGCGTACATGACAGTTGTACAAATATAGCCTGGTTTGTGCTCAAATTATTTTAAGGATTTGAACATTCTTTTTAAATCTTTCTACAGAGCTATTTTACTATAAGAAATCTTGTACTTTTGTGAAGTTCACAGTATTTGCTGGTCTCTTTCCCAGTTGTAGGTGTTGGGGGTGTCTAACATTAGCACCTCAGGCTATAATAAAAAAATCTGCCAAAAGTTGGCTATCAGAACACTAATTTGAATTGTATCTCTATCCTGTTTGTGCACATGGATTAGTTCAGAGAGAAAATTACAGTTACATGCTATTCTTTAACCAGTAGCTGGTTAGTAGTCTATTAGCAGGGTGACAAAAATGACATTGTTTTTGCATTTTTGAGTCATTTTTCTATGAATCAATGGAAAATATAGACTTTAAAAGAGTAACTCATTTTCATAGTCTTGAAGAAAAAGATTGTAAATTTACCAAGTATATTTGTCCTGCAGTGATGATCATTACGACCATTTATAGGCTTAATTTTGTAAAGTGATCCCTTGAGCATTTCTTTCTTTCCTTTTTGTTTTTTTTTAAATAGCACTTACTCTTTGAGGAGTTGGAATAAGTCACCACAGAAAGAATTCAGGTCGTGGTTGTAGCCTTATGACCCTTAAATAGACTGGTTTTCTCCTTCACATGTGTCGTTAACTTAAAGTAATGACCTAATTTCTTCCACAAGGTAAATGCATGTGACAAATTGTCTCTGATCTTTGCAATCCATTCTAATTAGTGAATAAACTGTATCCTTTTTGTTTTTTGTCTTATATCTCTTCTTTTAAGCAAATCAGTGTAGCACATTTTGAAAAAGGACAGTGGAGCAAAAATGTCAGACTTCAAATCTTGGCTCCAGAATTCTCTAGCTCTGTAATCTTGAGCAAATTAATTAATGTCTTCATACTTTAGTATTCTCCTCTATAAATTGGGAAGGATAATGGTACCTAACATATACATTGTATGGACAGCAAATGTGAATATATACACACATATAATACACACACATATATGCACACAGGTACACATATATGCATATATACACACAAGTATATACATATATGTGTGTGTGTATATATATATATATATATATATACTATTTCATATGTATATGAACTTAGAATAAACCTTGGCATATAGTGAGCACCTTAAACATATGGGCTTTAGTTATTGTTACAATAATCTTTGTAATTTACTCTGTTTTATGTATTTTATTCATTCCATTGGCACCTTAGTCAAATCTCTCTGATCTTCCATTTAAGTTATTGTGACAGCCTCCTACCTAGTATTTTCCTCTACTCTTCCCCCACCTTAGATTCATTCACAGTTGCCAGCATGACGTTGCCAAAAATGCCAAGCTGGTTACATCATTATATCATACACAAAATGCTGATCTGGTTATATATCCTGATTAAAATTATTTAATTTTTCTTCCTTTTCCTCTAAAGGGAGTCAAAATTATTTTTACAATATTTTCATCCCTCTATGAGTTGGCAGCTTCCTGTAATTTCATCTATTTCTTTTCTTTTCTTTTCTTTTTTTTTTTTTAAGACACAAGGTCTCAATATGTTGCTCAGGCTGGTTTCAAACTCCCAGCCTCAAACAATCCTCCCGCCTCAGCCTACAGAGCGGTTCGGACTACAGGTGTGTGCCATCACAACAGTTTAGCCTTATCTAATTCCACTTATCATCTTCAACTTTATGTTTTAGCCGTATGGAATAATTTGTATCTCATTCAACACATTCTCATTCTTTCTATGAGAATGCCTTTGTACATTATACTTAATCTGCCTATTATACTGCTTTCTTCAATGGTAAAATTCAAGTCAGCCTTCAAAACTTAGCCATCCATAAAACATTATATAGCCCTTCGTATTCCCATTTATATTTTAGGTGTCTGTGGCCCCAATATAAAAGTTTTTTTTTTTAACTTTGTTTAAAGCATTTTTACATTGTGTTGAAAATATATCTTTTTCTTAACTATTTTATGAGCTATCTCACACAGTTCTTCTATATTTTATCTCAGAATTTTCAAAACACATCACTGTAATACTCTGAACATAGTAGGTCCTTCATAAATATGGAGTAATCCAATTGCTTAACGTGTGCTTTCTCAGACCCCATAAAATATGTGGAGTACTGAGACAAAGCCCACAGTAAAGCAACTTACTCTGGAAGGTGCACACTGCCATTAGGGAACATCAGGATTTAGATAATGGAGTAGAGGTTGGAGATAATGGAGTAGAGTAGTTGAAAAGACAAGAAGATATTAAACATTACCCAACCCTTTCTGTATCCTAAGAAATTAAACATTAAAAAAAGGAAAGAAAACTCACAAGCAATTCAGAAGTACAATTACAACTACATACTTTACAGTGGTCCCCAACCTTTCTGGCACCAGGGACCAGTTTCATGGAAGACAATTTTCCCGTGGACAGGCAGAGCTCTGGCGGTGATGGGAGAGACAGGGAGCGATGAGGAACTGCTGTAAATATACTCACAGCTGCTCATCTCCAGCTGTGCGCCTTCCTCTTATTGCCTTCCTAAGTTTCACGGAAGACAAGATTTTTTTTTGGCGGGGGGAGGGTGAGGTGGCAGAGTTCGCCAGCCTGGCCTGAGGGTTGAGGACTGCAGTTGTAGAATAACCACTTATTATTGCATTTGGTTTTTCCTTTTATAATTTTTATTTTTTAATTGTCAGTTGACAAAGTATAATTGTATGTATTTCTGGGCTACAAAGTGATGTTATAAATTATGAACATTATGGAATAATTAAGTTAATTAACTTATCCATCATCTCAAATAACTTCTGTGATGAGAATATTTGAATTTTACACTCTTAGCAATTTTGAAATGTATAATACTTTATTATTTACTATAGTCACCATGCTGTGCAATATATCTCAAAGGAAAAAGAAAAAAAAGAAAACTTTTTCCTCCTTTCTAATTAGCTTTGTACCCTTGGACCATTAACTCCCCATTTCCTTTACCACTTGCCTTACCTCTCCCACCCTCGCCAGCCTCTGGTAATCACCATACTCTCTGCTTCCTTGATTTTGATTGTTTTAGGTTCCATAGCTAACTGAGAAAATGAGATATTTGTCTTTCTGTGCCTGGCTTATTTCTCTTAGCATATTGTTCTCCAGTCCCATCCATGTTGTCACAAACGACAAAATTGATTTCCTTTAAAAGGCTGAATAGTATTCCATTGTGTGTAAGTTGGCCCTCCATATCTGTGAATTCTGTTTTTGTGGATTCAAACAACTGTGGATAGAAAATATGGACAATAAATAAAAAAGGACAGTTGTGCCTATACTGAATATGTATTGTCATTATTCCCTAAACAATACAGTGTAACAGTTATTTACACAGCATTTGCATTGTATTAGTTATTGTAAGTAATCTAGAGATAGTTTAAGGACTACCAAAAGGTGTGCATAGGTTATGTGCAAATATCACATTGTTTCATATAAGGGACTTGAACATCTGTGGATTTGGGGATACATTAGGGGGATTCTAGACCTAATTGCCCAGAGATACCAAGGGATGACTGTACATGTGTATATACCACAAGTTATCCATTCATTTATTGGTAGACACATTTATTACATATCTTGGCTATTGTGAATAGTGCTGCAATGGAAATGGAAGTGAAGACATCTCTTGGATACACTGATTTCAGATCCTTTGAGTAAATACCCAGAAGTGGAATTGCTGCATCATATGGTGATTCTAATTTAAGTTTTTTGAGAAACCTCCATACTGTTTTCCACAATGGCTGTACGATTTATATTCCCACCAACAGTGTACAAAAGTTCTTTTCTCCTCACATCTTCACCAACACTTATCTTTTATCTTTTTGATGATAGTTATTCTACCAAGCATGAATTAATAGCTCATTGTGGTTTTAATTTGCATCTCCCTAATAGTTGTGACACTGAGCATTTTTTCATATAATCTGTTGATCATTTGCATGTCTTCTTTTGAAAAATGTCTATTCAGGTCCCTTCTATTCTATTGTTGGACAATTAAGCTATACAAAATTTTTTATTATTTATTTATTTATACAAAGTGTCACTCTGTCACCCTGGCTAGAGTGCAGTTGTGTGATCATAGCTTACTGCAACTTCAAATTCCTGCCTCAGCCTCCCGAGTAGCTGGGACTATCAGTGTGTGTCATGATGTTCAGCTAAATTTTTCTATTTTTAGTAGAGATGGGGTCTTGCTTTTGCTTAGGCTGACCTCACATGATCCTCCCACCTTGGCTTTCCAAAATGCTAAGATGACCACGCCGGGCCAAAACTTTTGCTATTTTAAAAAAGTACTAAATCAATTATCTTTTTGCCTAGATTTTGATCAAATTACTGATTATTTTTCTCATAAATAATTTCTCATAAAACAACTAAATATAGAGTATGAATTTTGTTACTGCTTTTTATAAGTATAGGTGAATTTCTGTTAAAAGCTGCTTTTTAATATGTTTGCTTGTCTTTTACAGTTTACACTATCAGCATATGTGTGGTCCATCTTATTATAACTTCATCAATAAAATCATTTCAAATTTTGATTGGATAGTTGTTGTTTAAATTGTTATTTAAACAATTGTTTAAATTATCCATTTCAGTTCAGAGTATATTTTTGTGGTTTGCAACACATGTTTTTGGATTTGTTTTTCTTCATATATTTTTACTGCTGAGTAGTTCTTGCAGCTTTTCAGGTAGAAGTGTATACATAAGAAAAATTTACTGGAACATAAAAATTGTCATTACAATGAGTGTATATTCAATATAAGTTTCAATTTATACAAATATACACACATATTCATGTGTAGCAGAAAACTATAAAAGAACACCAGTATTAAATGGAAAATATTGATAAATAATTTTTTATTATCTTTATACTATTTTCTATTTCAATACATATACAGTGTCTTATTTTTATATCTAGTAAAAATTATATATACTGCTATGTAAATGATTACATATAATTTAAATATATAGTTTCTTGAGTTTTGATAGATATATAAACCTATGAATCATCACCACAATCAGCATAAAAATATTTTCATCACCCTCACAAGTCTCTTTATCCTCTTTGCAGTCTATCATTCCTTCTATATCTGACTCCAGATCTGCTTTCTTTTGTTATACATTAGTTTGCATTTTATAAAAAATATAGTATAAATGGAATTATCAATTTGAACTCTTTCTTTCACTTAGAAAGAACATGGGCATTGGAATAAAACACTCCCATGTTTGAACACCAGCCAGGTATCAGGGCTCAGAACACAGTACCCCAACATATGGCATCTTGGTACTAAGTATTTTAAACTGACGGAATTAAGAAAACCGCACAAATAAGAAGATTACTTGCTGGCTTTCTGTCTGTCTCTTCTCCTGGGAGTATGTCATAAGACCCTCATTCCAGAGAGTTCCAGCCCTATATCCCTATACCCAGAGGCCAAGAAGACTCAGAATAAAAAGACTTTGCCAAATTTTCCCCAGTTTATTACCATGAGATTATACCCTTTTGTCCTCTGATCACACTTCTGAATGCCCTTAAAAATACAGTTTTCCTTGAGTTTTAGGGTCTTCATTTCTGAAAGCTTCATGTCACATAAAATTATCATTAAATAAATTTGTATGCTTTTCTTTTGTTAATCTGTCTTTGTTATAGGGATGTCAGCTATGAATTTTCCAGTAGGTGAAAGTTACTTCTCTCCTACACAAACCTCTCATTAATGTGTTTCTTAGTAAATATTTATGGATTTAAATTATTTTATCTGTGAAATGGTGATATTAATAATAATTTTGAAAGGCTATTTAAATATTATATAAGTTAGCATGTGAAAAATGTAATACAGGCATAACTTGGAGATATTGCAGCTTTAGCTCCAGACCACTGAAATAAAATGAATATCACAATAAGGAGAGTCACACAATTTTTTTTATTTCCAAGTTCATATAAAATTTATATTTTTAATATATTGTAGACTATTAAAAGTTTAATAGTATTATGTCTAAAAGAACAATGTACACATCTTAATTAAAAATAATTTATGGCTAAAAAATAAAGATCATCTGAGCCTCTAGTAAGTTACAAACTTTTTGCCAGTGGAGGCTCCTGCTTCAGTGTTTATGGCTGCTGACTGAGTAAGGCTGGTGGTTGCTGAAGGGTGTGGTGGTTGTGACAATTTCCTACAATAAGACCACAATGAAGTTTGCCACATCAATTGGCTCTTACTTTTACAACATATTTTTCTGCAGCATGTGATGCTGTTTTGAAGTATTTTATATACAGTAGAACTCTTTCAGAATTGGAGTCAATCCTCTTAAACCATGCCACTTCTTTATCAATTAAGTTTATATATTAATAATATTTTAAATCTTTCATTATTATTTCAACAATATTCAGAGGATCTTTACCAGGAGTATATTCTATCTCAAGAAACCACTTTCTCTGCTCTTCCATAAGGAGTAACTTCTCATCTCTTCAAGTTTTATCATTAGATTGCAGCAATTCAGTCATATCTTCAGATTATGCTTCTAATTCTAATTCTTTTACTATATGTACTATGTTTATAGTTACTTCCTCTGCTGAAATCTTGAGCCTCTCAAATTCATCCTTGGGGTTTGAAATCAACTTCTTTCAAATTCCTGTTAATGTTGATATTTTTACTTCCTCCTATAAATCACAAATGTTCTTATTTATTTATTTTAAATTTCAGAATATTATGGAGGTTGCTAGTTGTGAGTTTACCCACCCCCCCACCACCACCCGCCCAGCACCTGATGATTATTACTTCCATGTGAGCACCTAAGTGTTGATCAGTTAGTACCGATTTGATGGCGAGTACATTGGTACTTGTTTTTCCACTCTTGTGATACTTCGCTTTGAAGGATGGGCTCTAGCTCCACCCAGGATATTATAAGAGGTGCTAGTTCACCATTGTTTTTTATGGTTGAGTGGTGGCATCTAGAATGGTGAATCTTTTCTGCAAGGTTCCCATTTACTTTGCCCGTATTCATCAGAGAAGTCACTATGTATGACAGCTTTAGCCTCACAAAATGTATCTCTTCAGTAATGAAATGTGAAAATCAAAATTACTCCTTGATCTATGGGATGTAGAATGAATGTTGTGTTTACTGGCATAAAACCAACATAATCTCCTTGTACATCTCCATCAGAGCCTTTGAGTGACTCATGGTGCATGGTCCATGAGCAATAGGTAATATTTTCAAAAGAATATTTTTTTTCTGAGCAGTGGGTCTAAACAATAGGCTTAAAATATTCAGTAATTCAAGTATAAACAGATGTACTCTCATCCAGGCTTTATTTATAGAGTATAGACAGAGTAGATTTAGCATAATTCTTAAGGGCCCTAGGGTTTGGGGGATGGTAAATGAGCATTGGCTTTAATTTAAACTCACCAGAGGCATTAGCTCAATAACAGGGACTCCTCATAAATACTGCTGTTGCTGAAGGACCAACCTGCCAGCAGCAAAGACCATAACTGAACCCTCAGTATGGTACTTTTTTCAAGGAGTACTGGATAGCAAGTGAATTCATCAGAACTCTTCCACCCTAGGTGTCAGAAAGTCTTCCTTACTGGAGTTACACCTATCTTAGATGGTGATATGCCTCCCTTGCATTTAGTACCATTGGAAGCATCACAATCCTAGGGCTTTGCAATATGTTTTACATATCGACATCAAATAATGCATAATATTGCCTCAGACAAAAAAAAAAAAAAAAAACCCACACATCATACAGTGAAGGAGATGTGATAATGAGCACATGGCTTTGGGATCCACCACAACATATCATATTATCTGGAGGCAGACAACATGACAAAAATTGAAAATAGAGTTCTTCAGGGTTGGTATACTTTGCTCCAGGATGTGATATATTTATACTGAACCAAAGGGTAGCATATGTTGCTGTGTCCCCAACAGCTAGAATTCATGGATCTGGAAAATAAGAAGTTAGAACTGACCTCTCCCACCACCACTCCCAGTGGCTTTCCTGTGGAATTTGTCCTTCCTGTACCCATTATTTTAGGGATGCTGGGTTATTGGCGTAATCCCAAGAGCAGGGTGCTCCCACTAGTGGGAATAGAAAGGATTGCATTGAACCGAATAACACCACTGTGGCCAGGATATTTTTGACTCTTCATGCCAGTAGACCATAGACAAGGAAATGAATTACTATGCTATGAGGTCTAGTTGATTGTCATCATATGGAGGAGATAGGGTTGTTGCTGCATAATGTGATCAAGGTGCAATAGCTCTAAAATTCACATGGGAGTCTTTTGGTGTTTCTATGCCTGGTGATAACAGTGAATAGGAAATTGCACCAAACACAACCTGACAAGGAGAAGAACAAGGGCTTAGGATACACGGTAATGAAGATCTACGTCACATCACAAGGCAAGTCACCTGGCCCAGATGACATGTTTGCCAAGAATAAGGAAAATTTAGAAAGGGGGAGAAAATGATTATAGCAGATTCTTTTGGTGTCACATGTGATATTCCCTCAAGATTATTCTGATTTAAGTGAAAGCTGTAATGAGCAGGACTTGAGCAAGTGAACACATCTCAGGTAACTGCCAACCCTTGCTGCCCTCTCTGCTTTTTTTTTTTTTTGGTCGGGGTCACTCAGTGCACTTTCTGAAACCATAGAATCTTGCTGAGCCTTCCTATATGTGCAGCCTAAAAAAGCATAGCTATAAAACCCTACGGGCCCTAAGGAACCATCTTCATAGGAAAGGAGGACAGATATTAGTAAATAAAAAAGCCAGGCTCCATTTATAGTGAATATTTGGAGTACATTCTATAGTTACTCAGAAGCTACCCAGCAGATTTGTACCTCAGTTCCCTCAGAAAGAACAAGTTCATTAATACATCTTTGTTGTCCTTTTCTTCTCATCTGTCCAACACATTCCACTCTCTGACTACTGCTTCTTGTGATTACCTCCTAAATGAAGCACCTGCAAACAATTCCTGGCTGGAGGCTTTGCCCTTAGACTGATGTCAAGCCAACAAGGCAAACAAGAATACCTAGTAGTAATTGTAATTATTTCTGCTAAATATTCCTGGAATTTATTCACTGGGTGTTGTGGGTTGTGTGTGTGTTTGTGTGTGTGTGTGTCTGTGTGCATGTGTAGAGAAAGAGAGAGGAGGTAATTAATTAACATATGCCATTAATTTTGCTAGGCTGTGGGCAGAACAATAAACACAAAAAAAATAATTCTGCCCTTATGGACTTTCTGAGGGAAGAAAGAACTTAATTTGTTCAAGTAATTACAGTGTGTCTGGAGTGTAGTGTGCAACGGAGAAAATAGCTTAGGACCAGATGGAAGAAGTAAGCAGGGCCAGATAAAACAAGGCATCAAAGACCATTGATTAGATATAAGCAAGAATTGCCATGATATGATTTTCATTTTCAGAAGGGTACAGGGACACCACTTTATGTGATTGAGAGATGATAGTAGGGAGAAATGGGATAGTAGCATTGGATACCGAGAAAACAAAACACCGTAAAGAAATATTGTTGATGTAGATGTTTCCAGGGCTTACATATGGATTAGATAGTAATAAAACAGGAATTAGAGTTTTTTCTTCTAGTTTTCTTGTTTGAGCAACTATGTAGATGGTATAAAATTGACTGATAAGGGGATTAGTGAAATTAAGGCTTGGAGAGAATTAGAAATCAAGGATCTGCTTTGAGCATGTGAAATGTGATAGACCTGGGTGATATCAATTGTGGATATTAAGAAACATATATTTATGGAAACTGAGCTAACGGGAGCAGTCAATTTGCAGAGAATGCTCTAAGAAGAAGATTGTTGATTTACTTTTTAAGTTTGCATGGTTCAAGTAAAAGAAATGACATTAATCCTAAAAGCATCAGTTCACCTTCAACTGAAATTGATAGTTGCTGTCAGAAGAAACAGTTATTTTGGTGATATTAAAGGCAGCAAAGAATAATTTTAACCATTTTTGAACAATAGAATTTAAATACATCTCCCTGGATTACGCTATTTCTTTATTAATGATAAAAATACTCAAGAAATATGACAGTTTTATATATGTTCCATTCTATGTATATAATAAATCTTTATTTTGATATAAAACAATATACAAGTATTGACATAAAATGAATTTTCCCTAGTCTTCACCAAGCAAATGTCGGACTAATAGTAACGATATTACTATGAAAGAGTGTCACATTATTAACCTGCACCAGGACTCTCAACTTTCAATAGTGTGACTGTGAAAATAAACCAGACAAGCAAGTTGCCACTCAGACTTTCCATTCCATGGTGGAGTGTCCTGTGGAGGAAAAGATTTGAGACCTACTGTTTAGCCAAACTTTATATTTGTTTCTGGAGGTCAAAAGGCATGTTTTTTTAAAGTAGGAAGTGAGTCTGTTCATATTTCTAGGTCAGTTATTTTTCAGTACATTAAAGTTAGTTCTATTCTTAGGTGGATTTTTTTTCCGCAATATATTGCTTCTTGCTGTTTTGTGAGTCCTTACTAAGAACTGGCATATGGACACAAATATAGATACAAACTTCCTAGCAAACCATCTGCAATATATTTATTATATCCATTTTTTCTTATATATTTGCACATTTTCTTCAGTCCTAATCTAGAAGACCATGCAGGATTTACCAACAAAAAGCTGTTTCTGATCTCTCAATGTATCTACTGCTTTCAGTTCATCAGCAAGGCAGACATAAATGGGTCTAAGTAATAAGTCTAGTGGTTAATCTGCTGATTTTCCTGTGGAAAATGGAGTTATGTAATGTCAAGTTGTCTAAATAAACAAAGGGAATTTTAAAATTTGAATGTCTTCCTCTAGTTTTGAATGGCCCATTTAGTATTGGGGACTCAATAAGGGCATTATTGGTAATTATCAGAGTTGGCTTTCTTTCACATGATTTCTTGAGGTTTTTAAGATGACATTACATGCCCATGAGAAAATGTGAGTGGAGGCCACTGACAATTATATACAATATCTGAAAAAATTTGAGAAGTGAATGTTTTAGTTCAGAAATCCAGTTTGGAAAACTTACTTAGAAAAGTGTTCACCAGCCAGTAGAAAGTTTTGGTAGAATTTCTGAATTTAGTCAGAACAAACACTTTTCTTTAATGTCTTATTAATAATATACACCAACATTTTGACACCAACATATAAGGAAAAGAAGATTTATTTGAATTGGCAGGAAATTTTTACATTAATTTAATATCATGAGTTATGAAATTACCTGTAATATGATATAAGGAAGACTTTCCATTAACCTACTGAACTAAAATTATCAATTTGAATTTTCCTGTTGATGGAGTTACCATAGGCTTTTACTGAAACATAAGGAAAAAAGGAGTACCAAAACAAAAGTAAAATCATTAACTAAAAATTTACTGAAATATCCACAAGAAATGCTACCCACAGTCTTCTTCCTATTTTTTTATACTTCCTTTTTAATGAAGAAGAATTCATCTTTATATTAATGTTAACCCCTTTACAGGTGTCTGAATCATAGCCACTCTTTCCTTTAAGTAATTTGTCACTATTAAATATTATCTTTTTTTGCTGTATAGTCTTACTCCTTCTCTCCACAATATTCATTAAAAAAAACATTTTCTTTGGCCAACAAAATTCTTTAATGTTACTGTCTTATTTTGTTCATCTCTGTCACAATCATTTCTTTTTTTTTAAATTATTGTTTCTACAGGTTGAGGAGGTACATGTGAAGATTTGTTACACAGATATATTGTGTAGTGATAAAGTCTGGGCTTTCTGTGTAAACTTCACCTGATAAGTATATGTTATAACCATTAGGTGATTTCTCATCCCACACTTCTTTCCACCTTCCCATCCTCCTGCCTTTCTGAGCCTCCAGTGTCTATTATTCCACTCTTAATGTCCATTTGTATTCCTTATTTAGCTCCCACTTACAAGTGAGAACATGCAACATTTGACTTTCTGTTTCTCAGTTATCTATTTCTGTAGTGCAGTGGTTGTCATGTTTGCCTAACACAATCCTTTTCATGGGTATTCTCTTCACCTCTCATTCACTGCTCCACCTACTCCGACATGGAGTCAGTTTCTATCACTTCTATTACACTGCTCTAACTAACTGAATTCATTTAATATATATTAAATACTCTGTGAAGACACTGTAATAGCATTAAGGGTTGCGGCAGTAAACAGGACAGCACAGGCCATTGTTCCTCTAAGGAAGGACAGAGACTAATTAAACAAATAATTAGTCTTTACAAATAGTAATGTTTTAAAAGAAAAATCATGTGTAGTGTGGAGAATGACTACCTACTTAAGTAGTGATACAAGATATTTTATTTTCTGTATTAATAACAATGAATTTGAGATCTGAAGCCAGTCATATCTGAGCAAAAGTGTTCCTAGAAAAGGCACAAGCACTATCAAAGCCCTAAGGTGACCAAGAGTTTGTTGTGTTCATAGAAATAAAAAAAAATGTATAATAAGAACAGCATCTAGTGAGTAAGGAGCGTTCAAAAACAGATTACAATGGTAGTCAGGGTCTGGATTACGAGTGTTTTGTAATCTATGGTAAGAAGCTCGGATTTTATTCTAATTGTAATGAGAAGTCACTGAAAGCTTTTAAACAAGAAAGAAATACCAGGTGATTTTATCTTTAAGGTGTTGAATGGAGTGAAGGTGGCAGGGTCAAGAGAAGAGACATGGACAATTGGAGTGCTCTAGGTGAGAGACAATGGTGGTCTGAAGTAGGGCAGTGGCAGACTAAATCAAAGAAGGGGAGACATGCCAGCTATATTTTAGAGGTAGGTGGGCCAAGATTTGTTAAAGGACAAGAACTGAGAAAGTAAAAGAGAGAGGATCAGGAAAACACCCAGATTTCTCGGGTTAATAAGTGAATTTACAGTGACAAATATATGATTAGAGGTAGGTCTCTATTTAAGTCATAGTTTAAATGTGGGGCCTAGGGGAAAAGGGAGTCAAAAGTTTCATTGACAATGACTTCAAACAAACAAATTCAATGATTTTTTTTTAATTTCCCTTTTTACTAGACCTCCCAGTTATTTGACCCAGTTCATAACTCCCTCTTTGAAACACACTCCTCAGTTAGATTCTTAGAAATAACACACTGTTCCTTTTTACTTTTCTGATTTTTTTTCTGTCTACCTGTCAGCCTTATTATTGGTTTTCTTTGACTGTTATCTTTGTCTGCAAGAGCTCTTTGTTTTGGATTTTCATAATAATCTGTCCCGGGCTTTTTTCCTTCTTGTTTTATAATCTGCTTAGATGAGGGAACTGTCTTAGTCTATTCAAGATACTTTAATAAACACAGCATAGAATGGATAACTTTAACAACAAGCATTTGTTTCTCACAGTTCCAGAGGCTATGTCCAAACTCAAGAGACCAGCAAATTCAATGTCTGGTGAGAGCCTGTTTCCTGGTTTCACAAATAGCTGTCTTTTTGCTGTGTCCTCACATGGTAAAAGGGGGAAAGGAGCTTTCTGGAGCCTCTTACATAAGGGCACTAATCCCATTCATGAGGGCTCCACTCTCATGACCTAATCATGTCCCAAAGTCTCCCTTTCCAAATACCATCAGGTTGGAGGTTAGGTTTACACAAAAATTTGGGAGGGGGGAGAAAAAACATACAGTCTATAGCAGGAATCTACAACCCTCTTATACAGTCTGATCGCTAACAGATCCCAAATCTATATGCTTCATCCATTTCTAGTTACAGGCTCATTTGTCCAACTATCAGCTCAGTAAGCCCATTTGCTATTTTAGAGTCCTCGATGACAATACATTCAAATAGACCTAATAATTTCTCCTAATTTACAGCTATTTATGTCAGAAACATAGAACTAATTCATTATTTTTTTTTCAGACTATCCTCCTAATCCTATCAAAATAACTTATTGAAAAACAATGTTTATAAAATGCTTCTTCTTTGCCAAACCCTATGCCATGAGTGATAAAAAAAAAAAAAAGAGTGATAAATAAAAAGATCATGAAACCTGCACTCATGGACTTGATCAGCTAGTGTCAAATAGTGGAGGACATTATGTTAAAATTATCATCACATAGAAGACATGATTACAGATTTTGATATTAAGGTGATATGCTGAGCCTTTTAAAATATTGTAAAGTGACCCAATTTAGATTAGAAGAATTCAACATAGACATCTCTGAGGAAGTACTATATTACACTTATTTACTATTTTTTAAATACATCCACATCTTTTCATACTCATCAGCAAACCACCATCTTCTCTTACTTGGATATTTCTGTTACACTTTGAATGTTCTTCCTCTATCCCCTTTTGTCTCCCTGCATCTCAATATATACTCATAAAATAATCTTAGAAAACAGACCACCAAAATTCCCACCTATATAAAATATCATCTCCTAACATACAACCTAGTAGAGGGTTTTCTTTACTCCCATAAGGAAAATCAAGATTCTTTTTTAACTAATTTTTTTATTATTATTTTACTTTATTTTATTTTTGAAATAGAGTCTTGCTCTGTTACCAAGAGTGGCATCAGCCTAGCTCACTGAAACCTCAAACTCCTGGGCTCAAGCAACTCTACTGCCTCAGCCTCCTTGACCTCCTGAGTAGCTGGGACTACAGGCATACCATCACACCTGGCTAATTTTTTCCTATTTTTAGTAGAGACAAGCTCTTGCTCTTCCTCAGGCTGGTCTTGAACGCTTGAGCTCTAGGGATCCCACCTCGACCCCCCAGAGTGCTAAGATTACAGGTGTGAGCCATCATGCATGACCAAAAATAAGGATTCTTCATACCTTGATTCTTCATATCAGGACACATTACTCCCAGTTCCCCGTGCACCATCTTTATAGCTTTACTTGGCATATTCCTGCTCCACTCTGCTCCCTCTTTACCCTGATAATTCAGCCTCTGAGTCTGATGTGTCCTATGTGTATCTTCCTTGACCTTACAAGCTGTATAACATCCACACTCAAAATAAACACATCCAGGTCACTGCATTTGACCTTCTAGCAATCATCACAATTGCAATGCAATAATTTTTGTTGTAATTATTGGCTTACAATGTATCCATCTTTTTTGATAGATTTTTTTATTTCAGGATATTATGGGGGTACAAACATTTCGGTTACATGTTATGACTTTACCACACCCAAACCATGATTTTAGGGCAAGGAGTTTAATTGTGTTGTCATTATTTGTATTTCCTGTGCTTGGAATAGTATCCATAACGGAGCTCTAGAAGTAATGGCCGAATGAGTGAATGTTTTGCATTTTAAGTTCTCCATAACTGGTCAGATTGAGTGCAGTGATGAAATATGCACAATTTTATCACAATGCAGTCAATACATTTAACAAAAATGATCAATATCAATGTTTAAATAAATATATGGATAGTAATCTGGTATTACATGATTTATTACTAGAAGATCCCTAAAGTGAGACAAAGTGTAAATTGACTATTCTGTTACCAATTCGAATTAAATGTTGTAAAAATTACTAACTAAAATTTCAAATCAATATTTGATTCTGGACTTTGGGTGTTATTTTCACATTAATATTCAAATAACTCTTTAATATGCTGGTCACTTATTTGCTTTCATTTTGTTGACATGTAAATTGTTGCATAGTTAAAAAAAGTAGGCCTTGATGAAATTTGGTAACTTTTACTTTTAAGTATTATTAATAGAACACATTGGTGGTGTTTACTCTTCAATTTACAGGAAGTTTTATTCATTTTTTAGGTACTGATCTGAATATATTATAGATTTAATCAATATCTTTAAAACTTATCTCTTATAAATGTTAACATTCTGCAGGTTAGATAGGTGTTGACTTTTGATAGGAAAGAAATTCTAGAAACAACAGGGTTTTCCCTATTGTTTTGCCTTTCTTAGTAATCTACATACAAATGATTAGTCTACTTACTTGTACCCTTTCAAATAGCTTTTCCTCCAGAGTGAGAAAAATGTATTCAAGTACATTTTTAAGCTATTCAAATTTTATAGATTAGAAATTTCCTTGTGATAAATGAAAGATCCAAATATTTTATAGGAAGATGATCAGAAAATTTAACCTTTAAGATGAAGAAAATGGTTTAACTAGATTTGTCAATTAAAATATAAATACTTAATCATTACACTTTATTTTTGAAACTATACATGCTTTAATACATACTATAATAATGACACATATTGTTTTAATTGACTTTCTTTTAGATTGATTCTAAGAAGTTAATAAATATATAATTCACACATTTTGGCCCCAAGTTTGTTTCCCCTGTATGTGTCTATATGTCAGGGAAAACTATATAAAAATAGAAACTAAATTTTACATATATTTCTCTAAATAGAAACCTAATTCATTAGGAATATAACAGATTTTTTTCAAAATATAATTATCAAATATCAATCAATTAAATAAACTTTCTTGAAAACATAGCCAGAATCTGACCATGATTCACTACAACCGAAGCTTCTGTCTTGGTGCTGGTGTGTATCATTTCTCTGCTGAGTTATTACAATAGCCTCTCTATTGATCTCTCAAATCTGACCTTGATCTCTTGCAATCTAGTGTCCAATATCAGCCAGGGCAAAAAACAATCTTTAAAATGAACTAAGTCCTGCAAGACCTAGCCCTCTCTATTTTTTTTTTATTCTAAGTTCCTACTATCTGCCATTTCTTGCTCACTCATTTTTACTCATTGCTTTTCCTTAATTTCACTTAGCATGCTTCCGACTTAGTACTTTTGCTGTTCCCTTTGCCAGGGGTACTCTCCCCCAATGAAATCTGTACAAATTGTGCTTTACCTGCTCGTACATTACCTCCCTGGTCATGTCATCCCATGTAAAATTTGCACTCGCTGCCATCTCATAGCTTCCTATCAATTTAATCGTGTTTTAATTATTTTCCTTTGCATCAATACCATCTAATATCATACACATGCACACATATTTGCTTATTGTTAGTCTCTTTCCACATAATTTTACTTTCTAAATGAGCAAGAAATATTTTCTTAATTGTTATATATTCAGCACTTAAAGCAGTGCCTGATATAAGTACTAAACACAATTTACTAGTGAATGCAGAAATTAACAAATGTAACATAGTCTTTAGATCTAGTTAATTAGGGCTGAATTGATTGGGTAACAGTGTAAGAACATGGCAGCAGCAAGAACAAGCCAAAATATGACAGTTATTAAAATGTGAAATGTAGATGATATTTAATCAAGTCTTAAGTCTTTCCAATTAAATGATTAAGTAGGCATTCTTATTTACATAATAAAACACAAATGTACACGTTCATAAAATATGTAGATAAAGATAAGAACAAAAGGGAATTATATTTAAGAAGCCCTATCACTGCTCTTTTACTATTATATGCAATGTAATTGTGGAGGATATGTCAGTGGGACACCGAATGGATGACATGTGTTAATTTTACTGCACGAATATTTGTATAAACAAGTATTAAAATACATAAGTAAATGGCAAATAAATAATTGACATGAGAAATATAAATGGTAACATATGGATTGACTAAATTTAGCATGACAAAAATATGAAGTGAGAAAAAGCAAAATGCTAATGAAATAATATACAGAAATACTTTCTTTGTCTAAATTATTGGGGTTCTAAAATTGTAGGTAATTCAGTCTGATTTGTATTATGTTTTATATCAGAAAACACAAATTCTAACATAAAAGTTGGAGTCAACCAGTGTTATTTCATGAGTTAAGTCTAGGCTGGAGATACGAAAATCACCTGAGGAACTTAATAAAAATATATAATAACATCCTCTACTCTTAGAGATTCTAATTAACAGGTCTGGAGCAGAGCCAATACTTTAAAAAATTATCATAAAACTCCCAAAGGCGGTTTTTTTTTCAGAGAATTCTACTATACAGGTGTGAGGATCAATAATACCTTTTAGAGATAATAAACCACTGCCAATGGGCTAAATCCAACTCACAGAAATGATTTATTTGGGCTATGGAATGTTTTCAAAGGTTTGAATCAATACATAAATATTCACACGTATGGCTTCTATTGAAAAAAAATATCTGGCAACAGAAAATTTGCATTATTGAATAACAGAATGCACTATTATACTAAAGAACTGTTGGCAACTTTCTCCTTTATATATACTTAATCATTTATTTATTCAAACTAATATTTATTGATAGCCTATTCTGCATTACATTTCTTTAGTTGCTGAGAAAATTAAAATAAATTATATAGAGAAAAGCCAATAGCTACTGGAACTCAAAATCTAGTAAGAAAAACAAAATAACTGTTCTGTTTTTCACAATTGTCCCCATCAGTCACCATGATCTCCAAGATACTACCATCAAATGTATTGCTCTCATTTATCACCATACTTACATGCCTATGTTTTTATAAAGTCAAGAAATTTCTTTCTTCTGTTTTTATATTTATAGAGTAGCAGTAATTTCTATGAAAAATAAATAACAAAATGTTCAGTACTTAACTCCAAATAATTGTATTTCTATTTTATGTTACAGATCAATATGTGTGTTCTTCCAAGTAGTGATTTGGGAATTCATCTTCCTCTTAGCTTGTGACTTTCAGATCCCCTGAGACTTGGAAATTGTCTCTGACCAGTTAGTGTAAAGGAAAAAAAAGGTGTAGATGGTATAGCCCTTTCATAATTCTGTGTAAGTACTATTCCATGGCCTAGAAGAAAGGCAAACCGTTTCTCCTCCCACTGTTCTAGCAATAACAAGTTTTATGTTTCACCCAGATGCTAGGGGTGCTTGGGAATAAAGTCCTAGCCTGGGAAGCTCCTTCAATTCTATGAGACTATGGCATGGAAGAGGGAATAAAAATATTTTCTGGACAGATAATTTGTCTTTGCCAAACTCCAAAAGTTTATACAATGGAAGATGTACCTAGAGGACTACGTAGCTCAAGAAAACAAGAGAGAATTTTTTTTTCTTTTTTTGGTCTTTTCTTTTGCTCAATGCAAATAAATTTTAGATGGAAATCATCTATATTCCATATGTCACTCATTTGTGTTATATTCTTGGCACCCGCTGGCAACTGGCAATTTCTGATCTACCCAAACTTTGATTTTTGGAAAAAAGAAATGATCAGAGAAGGAAATAAAGACTTTCCTAAGGCCATGGAATGAGTTAACAGTAGAACTAGAAAAAGATATGAAATAAGTCTAACTGTAAGTTGAGTCTTATTTCTATTACACTGTTACTACTATCTGTCATTACAGGACTATATAGAATATGTAGAAAACCGTGTGCAAATGTATGATCCTGCTATTATAGCCATAGTGCTGAACATGTGACTCAAGTCTGCTAAATCATAGTACATTTCCATAACAAGAAAATTTGGAACATGAATTTGTACATGATATATAATGGTCCCTTCAGAGATCTTCTTTGATGATATAGTGGAATAACAGAAGGATTTCCCATGCATTTTAACTTCCTTCCCTTTTGGTGATGTAAAGCATTTGATGTGATACCTCTACCTCATTTTATATAATGTTTGTGAGGCAAATCAATCTCTCCTGTCCAAATTAGTCCGGGACTAGTGTTATCTTTTGTCTGAGATGTGCTTATTCTCTAAAGCTATGAAGTTCGGACACTAGAAAAATAGCCTGAAAGAAAGAAAATGGACCTGAGAGAGGTCATATTAATTGGGTCAGATATTTTTTGCACAAGTTTCCTGAAAGCTGGATGGTCATTCCTAGTGGTGATTGAGATATAAATGGTTTTCTTATAATTGCCCATGATCTCACTTCAAGAAAGCAATTTGCTGGGGATAGGGATTCCAGATGCTAGAGACTATGGGGTGCACCACACAAAAGTGGGAAAAAAGAGAGTAAACCTGATACAAATCCTCAGAGTTAGAAGATAGGGTAGCACATGGCACTAACAAGCACAGATTCACAAGTGAGTCAGGGGTCCAGTGCTAACCACATGGAGGAAAGTGCAGCCTGTGTGGGTTAAAGAGAAAACCAGCAAACCCAGCAGGAGAACAGCAAGAGCACCACATGTATATGATTCTGTTCACAGAAGAGAATTTAAGACAAACCAAGCAAAGAGCAGAAAGCTAATTATAATGTAAATACTAGGAAAAAGGTATTTTTTCCATCCCTCCCTTCTGTTCCAAAGCTAGAGAAGATACTTATGGTCTGGAGAGCACAGAATGCCCAGCATCTTCCTTCAGACTACTGCAGCTGCAAGTTCAGCCATAGATCTAGCATTAGTGGCACTTAGGAAGGTTTAGACTTTAATGTGAGTTCCTCATTTCAAAATAAATGGGACAGGATTTTACTCAGTGATAAACTACTTTTGTAGGCAATAGATTTAGTGTCAAACTGACCTATCCACCCCTTCCACTTTTGCTTTTATTTTAGAGCCAGACTGTTTTTCCTCAGACGATACATCATTTTTTTCTGCAGTCCTAGTTGCATTTCAGTGTATTGATATATTTTATGGAAAACATGACACATGGAAATTCTTCTCCCTAGTACCTCCTACATACTTGACCAGCTCTTCTGGGACATTTCTAATTGAGACCTCTTGGGAGATTATTGGCTCACTACCTTTCCAGAACAATGAGCTTTTGGGGAAGGGAGTGAGGAAGCATGACATGAGCAGGTGGGCTGTGTTCAACGAGAGCCTGTCACTGATGTTTCTAATATCTGGATAGTATTATACAATCTAGCCTACTTTTCTGACCTTTTATACTGCTTATGGTGATTTTCTTTTAGGAGTACATTGTTTTTGATTCCAGTTAAGTTTCTCTTAGGGTCACATATCAATTAATAGGATGTGCATATATCTGAGACCTAATTTTAACAAAGGGGCAGAGGCTGGTTAGTCTTTCTTTCGGTTAAATTAGACTAATTTTTTAGCCACCATTTATGTATAGCCGTGTGACTTGGTTCTAGATTGTGGAATGTGGATGGGGATAACACATGATAAAGGTTTGGGGCATAAAAACCCTCCCACACAATTCTATCCTTTTTAAATTTCTATTTGCTGACCAAGTGGACATACAGCAGAGGAGTGGAGGAACCTCAAAAAGCGGAGACCACAAAATAAAGAAGCCATGGGTTGCTACATCACCTACAGAAGGCTGCCTACCAAACACCCACAAAGAGGAAAAAACCTTTAATGTGTCCAGTCATGGAGGTTTAAGCAGTTCTTTTACCCTCATCAGAGATGGTTTATGTTTTCCTGGGCCTCATAGGGCATTTGATTTTAATGCTTAGGCACAGTTAATGGCACTTGAATTATTTCCAAATTTATGACCTGTAGATTAGTTTTTTTATGAGCCCACTGATCACCACAAGGGGGCAGAATTGCCTAAGCCCATCAATCAGCCAAAAAAGTCTATAATTACGACCCATTCCATGTATAGGTTTTTCTCTGGTGATCTGAACTCTCGTTTCTTGGCTTCGGATCTGTAGCAGACTGGTGTAAATTTTTTTAAGGTAGATGTGTACTCATTGCTATCTAGGTTCTGGTATTTTCTATCCAAAACTTAGGAACAAAATAGATTCAGATAGAAAGTGCACCTTATAACTTAGAGTGTATAACTCTATTTCTCATTTTATAGATCTGCATATGATTATGGTATATAATTATGTAGATACATAGAAAGCATATTTGTGCTTAAGGACACACACATACACATAAAATATTTATATGCTGTATACTTTTACACAGTCAATGACTAGAGGTATAAAGAAGCACAGTTTAAAAACTTTAACTTCCCCCGACTTCTGAATACATTGTTTTCAGGACAATTTTAAATTACATATGCTCACACGTGTATGCATGTTAAAGGTTTAGAGGGTCGGTGGCTTCCTCCTATCTTTGATAGGGGACTTTAACAAATGCGTAGATTGGAATTATTGCTCATATAAAGTTGCTGTTGAATGTGGTTGTACCTAAGCCAAGTCACCAGTGATGTGAATTGCAGATCACTGACTAGAATTGCAGTACTCAAAGATCATGTAGTACAAGTTCTGACCCCCTAGACTTAGTTCTGATTTAAGAATTTTGTTTGACTAGGTTGTGGCAACCACAAAACTGGTGGTTCTGGAGAGGTGAATGTAGAAATCAAGAGGAGACAGGAACAAAGAAAAAGGAGGAGGTAAAGGAGGAAGAGGCCGAGGAGAGGAAGAAGAAGGAGAAAAAGAGGAAAGAGGAGGAAAGAAGCCAATAGCAGTAGTAACACAGGAGGAGAAGCAGAAGGAGGAGGAAAAAGGAAGGAGAAATTTTCACACAAAAGATAGAACACACAATTGTCTCAGCAGTGCTTATATATAACGTAAGTAAAGCATATTGGGAAGTAAAATATCAAAATATTAATAAATACGTTTTCTTCCTCAACTTCCTTTAAAGCATCCTTTCCCTTATTAAGGGATTTGCTTCTCAAGTATTTGCACTGTTAATGTAAGAATGGAAAGAGAATGGACTATCAATGTTCCACTTTTACCTTTCAAAATAATTTCCTCCAATTTGTCAGTACTAAACATTGTGGATACTGTGAGTGCACGTCAATCCTGAATCAAACTGTCCTCCATGAAAGCAATCTTGAAAATTTTTCCATTATTTTCTCTTTGTTTCAGGAAATTAATAGAACTTTCTAAGTTACCTTTACACATATTTTGTATGTCTTTTCTAGCTTTTTTTCTTTCTTTCTTTTTTTTTTTATTGGGGGAAAACTACAAAGCATTTACAGTACAAGGAAAAACAAATGTGAAAGAGTTGGAAATGGCGAGAGATTATCACATTATCTGATTCTACAGCTTTCATGGTCACTGAGCTATTTTATAATTTGACACATTCTGAAAAACTGATAATAATGTTAATAATTCTCTTCTAGAGTAAGGAAAATAAATTTGTCTAAAGGAGGTACAATTCATTCTTGCCCTCTTTTGTGAAAGACACCAGTTTACATGTTTAAATTCATTTCAGAATTTTTAATTGCCTATCTATGCATATTCAGATATTTTTTTGAATGAGTTTATGACACTTTTCTAGTTCCCTCATTATTAAATTAGTGAAATAAAGTATTTGGCATGTGTTCACAATTTATATTCATACAAGGGTCATAATTTTTCCCTTTGTAAAAATTATCTTTTTACTATTTCTCAAGATCTAGAAAATACTATCACTATCAAAGTTGGAGATGGGGAGCTGGTCTTGGGAGAATGAAGATTATATTAAAGTCTTTGAACTCTCTTATCTGTTGCTCCTGTATTTGATATTTTCGTATTGGCTCAGATTCCAGTTTACTAGAATAACTTCTTGCTACCTGCTCTTTCACAACTAATGAAATATGTACATGATTTCTAGGTGGGTAATCTGTACCTTTACCTTTTATTCCTATAGCACAAATCTGCTGTTTTATTAAATTAAAATTAAAGGCATAGCTTATTATTTTGAAATTCTCTGCTCAATGAAAACATAAATCAGTAAGAATGCAGTAAAATATATATTTTTGATTTTCGCAGTCTATAATTGAATATCTTTTCCTGCTCTTTATAATATATCTATTGTTATAAGTAATAATCTTATGGATTATTAGGAATTATTTGTTTTTCTAATATAAAGTTGAGAAATAGTAAGTAAATAGTATATATAGTTTTTATTTTTGAAATTTTTCTGCTAAAGCTTCTGGATGGATTAATGAGATTTTTACTGGAAAAAGCTGTCATTTTTTATGTCATTGGTTTAGTTTTTAAAAATTCAAAGATATCATTTCAAATTATTATTTTTATTTGAGGATATTAAAAATGTTCTAATCAGATCTAAATACTTTAAAAACAAGTTTTTCTAACAAATGCTAAAAACTTTGCTTTTTAGGAGGAAACAAAATTTGAATAATGAGTAATATTAACGTGGCTTATAAAATGTCAGTTTATCCACAAAAAAGAAACGATAATTGGGTATAGAAGTGTTTCAAGTAAGAATTACCAAAGACAGAAATAACAAAGTCATTGGACATTGAGGGCAGAATTTAGAAATATGTCTGGGGTACAATCAATTATATTATGGCCAATTCAATGGATGAAAAATGTGTACTTTTGAGGTTATTGTCAAATTTTCCTCTGAGAACAAACGCTGCAGTTAGCCATGTGAGGAAGGGTCTCTAAGATGACATAGAAAAGAGAAAGGCCCAGTTGTTTCAGAATCCCGAATAAATCCAACCCTTAGCTAACCAATTTATTAAATGAAGAGAAAAGGACCCTGGCAGGACCAGCAGAATTGCCCAACTGAGCTCAGCCCTGATTATAGGTTCATGAGCAATAAAATGTTTCTTGACTCAAGTCATTCAATTTTGCAGTGGCTTGTTATTTGGCAATATATCACTAAACAAAAATCCAAGTGGAAAATATCTTGAAAATAAGATATTCTGCTAAGACAGAGTTGAGGCCAGAGATACAGATATGGGAGACAGCAGCATTTAAAGAAGAGCTGATGACATTTTAGGAGATAAAATGGCCCAGGGAAAAATTCAGAATAAAAGATAAATTCCAACGGCAGAATGATATACACCCCCAACTTTTAGGATGTAGATAAACATGGAAGATCCACCAAAGTAGATTGAGAACTGTCAATAACTTAAAGAGTCATGAAAGCCAAGATGAAAATAGTTTCGACTGTGTAATCGTGAACACTGAATAAATAAATACTGGAGAAAGATCAATTTTTGTTTGCGGATCTGCTGACTTTGCACTAGAATCATCAGTGCCTTCCGTGGTAGCAATTTCAATGAAGTTTTATGAGCAGCATGTGTGTTATGCCAGGTTGAGAAGGAAATGGAGAAGTAAAGTGGAAGTAAATTTTGTGTGTGTGTGTGTTTTGGATAAGGAATTGATCATATTTTAGGTTATTAAAGAAATAGAAGGTTAATATCTTTAATGACATGAAAGATATGGAAGAAAAATAAATATAAATTTCAGGAAAGAGAAAGGGATACACCAAAATCAATAATTGATTAACAATGATCATATAGTCGTTTTTCTTTCTTGGAGAATAGGAAAGGATGAAGCATATTTTTCTTTCTGAGAGAGAAGAGAAGACTTTAAAAGTGATGACTACATACATATGCTACTTTAAAAGAAATGTGAGACATATTGGTATGCTAGTAGATATATAGTTATGTACTCCATAACATCCTGTAGATCAGAAATCTGGTATTGCTTTCAAAAGCTTAAACTCAAAGTGCTAGCACCCTTCATTCCTTTCTGGAGGCTCTTAGGGAAAATCCATTTCATTGATTTTTCTAGCTTCTACATGCCTCCCACATTCCTTGGTTCCTGGCCACCTTCCTCTGTATCCAAAGCCAACAACTGAAAACTGATTCTTTCTGACATTTTTCTGATCTGTCTTCCATTGCCACATCTTGCTCTTTGACACAGCTGGGTAGGGTTCTTAGTTTTTACAGAGTTGTGATTAGATTGGGTTCATTAATAGTCCAGGTTAATCTCTCCATCTCAAGGTCTTCAATTTTAATCACATCTGCTAAGAATCTTTTGCCAGATGAGGTAACACTTTCACAAATCTTGGGATTTAGACATGTATATCTTTGTGAAGACATTACCCTGCTTGCCACACAGACTTCTTTGGTGATGGGTTGGCTGTATGGTAAGTTGTGGTACGTCTTTAGCCAATATAATATACAAAGAAGTGTATGTGTAACACTAGGAAATTTCCTTAACAGGAAAACAGACTCTGAGGTTTCATGTACCCTTTCTGCTTGATTCTGCACATCCCGCTTTCTGAAACGTGACCAACTAAGCTAAATAAATCTCTGAGAGCAGGTACACAAATGCTGCCAAAGAGAAAGCTAGAAGTCAGTATGTAGTCTCCAAGCTGCCTATATCTGAACTTCCTTCATGAAAAAGAAAAATAACTCAATTGATGTAAGTTATCATTTTGTGAGCTTTCTCTTAATAGCTTTTGGGTAACTTCCTAACCAGTATGCTTCAGCAAAGTCAAGCTGAGTGGGTCACTATAAAAGTGAAAGATCTATGTTGATTGTAGTATGGGTTTTATTTTAATGACTGAATTAGATTATCCACTCAGCACTCTTATTCACTGGAAGCACACAGTCTTTCACTAGTTGAATTGACAAACTATATAAACCTGGACAAGTTAGGTTATCTAAAAAGACAATGTAGAGTTGATGTTCTATTAACAGCTTAACTGTAATTAAGCTAACAGTCAGACATCAATATAAATGTCAGTATTATAAGAAAATAGATTTTGCTGCTAGAATAGTGTGGTAATACATTTAATTAGAATTGTAATTGCTTTTTGAATCAGCAAATCTTAGCTGCCACAAAGAAATATTAGCATTTTAAAATTTGTCACATATATACTCAATTTTATATCTTATTTTAAAAAACATTATATTCCCATGTAAAATAGCCAATAAATTATATAATATTGTAAAATATTGATAATACTAAAAGAAATAAAATATTTTTGAGAGTTTAAGCCAAAGGCTAACAATATTTCTTTTAGGTTAATAAAAGCATCAGATCCCTTCATTCCTTTCATTCTGCATGATGTTCTCTAGATTACAACAGTCTAAAGTTTGATGCTTACGTTTTACTATGGATTGTTTCAGATTTTAAAAAAGAAGCAAAGTTACCCAGCCATTGGTCAAACAAAATTGTTTTCTAATAGTATTAGAGGAATTAATATTTTTGAATCATAATTAATATTTTTGAATCACAAATCACATAGTGATCTTATTTTTCACATTTTTTTCAGGAAGATGTCTTTGCTTACCGTAGGTATATCATGTCTTATTATGATGTCCTCTGTGAACCATTTCTTGTAAGTGCAGCACTGTGTCAGTTCTGTTCCTCATAGTACATATTGCTGCATTGCACACACAATGGATATCATCTATCCTGATGGTATTGGTCTAGTAATACCCTCATTTCGTTATGCATTATGAATAGGTAATTCAGTTTTGTAGCATAGTTTGTTCATCCATTTATGTTAATCTCTTTTACAATTGAAATTTATAAGTATTAACCAAATTTTTATGTGCTGCAGTCATATCATATAACACACTAAACAAATTTTGTTTAAAAAATGTCCAATTTTATGTTCTTTATTTTTTAAAGATACCAAAATTGGGAGAAAATAACTAAATTAATTTCAAAAGAATGCTAGCATAGTGGACTGAATGATGGACCCCACTTAAAAATATGTGTGCATCCAAGTATCTGCAACCTATGAATATTACCTTATTTGAAAAAAAAAAAGGGATTGAGGACAGAAAGAAAAGAGAAAAAACACAGAGAAACAAAGGAAAAGGCACTGTAAAGATGGAGGCAGAGATCTCAATGATGCACCTGCAAGACAAGAAATGCCAGGAATATCAGCAGCCAACAGAAGTTAGGACAAAGACACGGGACAGATTCTTCCTGAGGGATTCTAGAGAGAGCACACGTGTGGAGTACTACTCAGCCATAAAAAAGGTGACATAGTATCTTTGCAGCAACTTGGATGGAACTGGAGTCCATTATCCTAAGTGAGTATCTCAGAAATGGAAAAGCAAACACCACATGTTCTCATTAATAAGTGGGAGCTAAATGATGGGTACACACAGGCAAAATGAGATACAAGGACATTGAAAACTAAGAAGGGGAAATAATGGGCAGGAGGTGAGGACTGTGAAAGTGAAATTATGAAAAAGCATTGTTGAACTTTGGCACTCTCCTTAACTTAGTTGATATCTCTTTGCCAGAATTACTCCAACAACAATATAACATTCTACAGTCTAGGATAGAATTGTTGACCATAATGAAGAAACTGTGTTCCTAGGAGTATATGGCTATGATTAGTGGGCAGAATTTTAAAAACAGATAAGCATTTCCTTAGTTCCAAAAGGTATAAGTGGAATAACCATACTTAGAACCCAAAACAATCCCCCATATTGGTTCACTGACCTGTGGAGTTAAGGCTATTAGGGTTTCACAGGCCAAGTGGAAGCCATTACAACTGTCTCCACCTACAAAAATATAAACCAAAAGCAATACTCCATTGCAATGAGTAATACTATCATTAAGTACTTGAAAGATGCAGATATATGGATTCTCACCCCATCCCCATTTGCCCTGTGCAGAAGACAGATGGATCTTGAAGAATAGTAGGGGATTATTGTAAGATTAACCTGGTGGTGATTCCAATTGCACCTGCTGTACTAGGTGTACTTTCATTGCTTCAGTATATTAATACAGCTTCTTGTACCTGGTATGCAGCTATTAATCTTGGGAATGTACTTTTATTCATACCTGCACATAGGCTATGAGAAGCAGATAATTTTCAGCTGGAAATGCAGGCAATACACCTTCACTCTTCTACCTCAGTGGTATATTAACTCTTCAGTCCTAAATTATAATTTATTTCACAGGGATGTTGATTGCTACTATGGTCTGAAAGTGCCCCTGAAAATTCTTATGTTGAAACTGAATTGCCAACGTGATACTATTAAGATGTGGTGAGTCTTTTAGGAGGTGATTAAATCATGAAGGATGAGCCCTCATGGGCAAGATTAGGATCCTTCTAGAATGACCCGAGGGAGTGGGCTCGCTCTCTTCTATCCTTTCTGCTATGTGGGGACACAGCATTCTCCCCTTTGGAGGATGCAGCAACAAAGTGCTGTTTTGGAAGCAGTGAGTAACTTTTCTAGGCTTAAAAATGGTGAAATATAAATTTCTATTGTTTAAAATCATCCAGTTTCAGGTATTTTGTTATAGCGGAGAAAACAGACTGAAACAATTGCTTTCTTCTTTCACAAGCTATCACACTAGTCCATTATCATAGTTTTAGAAAAGTTAGTTTGCAAATTTGTTACTCATTATTCTTGTTGTTTTGATATAATTGTAATAACCTTAAGTTTGTGGAAGAATGAGCTTAAACTCTCAATGGTATCTGAGAATGAAAATAAATTCTTTCCTGGTTTATGATAAAAAATATTTATTTTTCTTTATCTTTTCTGGACATGTCTGCCCTTTCTTTCTATTACCATTCGAGGACTAAAAAATATTAACTGGAGTTGACCTTAACAACAGCTTATAAAAGTGTACAGTTTACTTAAATTCTCTTTTACCTGACCTTTACTAGACTTGGTTAAGATGGATTATTCTGGTCCATATTGTAAAAAATTTTTTCAGTCCTAGGGTGGCTTTGTAATTCTCTATACAATTTCTCAAGAGTAGCATTATTAATAATCTACTGAGAATATTTTTTAAAATGGACTTCTTCCCATTGACTAGTATATTTTCATTATAACTTAAAGAGACTTTGAGGTGAATGATTTAAGCTCCAAGATACAACAGATATTGCATTTCTTGGCAATTACTTTACGCCTCAGGTTTATGAGACACAGAGCTAAAGATCATTTTTTCCTGACAAGTGCCAGGTTTTATAAAACATCTCTGATTATAGAATATCTTCCTTTTAATAAGTGTTAATAAAAACAGTGAAGACTTAAATAAGAGAGAGGCTTGCATTTTCTCCTAAGTGAAAAAGAACTATGACTAGCTAACTGTCAAACAACATGAGAATAAAGATTTGTACATTTTAGTTTAATAATCCATTGAATAAAATGTATTGATTTTGCTCTTTGCATTTTAGGTAAATAATCAAAATATATTCTTCTTTGCAATGCTTACAAATGCTAGACTCATTTTTTTGTGAGCTAGATTCTTAAATCTACTTATTTAATTCAAAGGAAAGCAAACAGCTTTCTTGAACCTATAATTTGAGTATTTGGCATCTAATTGGTTGCAATTGAATAAATATATATTTGTCCTTACAGTATTAACACATAAGCAGTGTTTATGCTATTTAATTGTGATTAACCTGTGAAAAATTCATCGTGCCCTGAGATGTGCATAGCTTATTTAAAAATTATATGTAAAGATTTGAAGAATAAGAATGGCTTGACAAGTAGGCAGCCACAAAGAAACTGACTCATAAAGGGAAGAGGATCAAACAGGAATATAGCAGGCATATTCACGCTGTCGGCTGCAATGTCTGGCTACACTCCAAGGGGGTTGAAAGAACAAGCAGACATGAAATATAGAAAAAAAATAGAGACATGAATCTCAAGGTGGAGAAATGAAAGACCATTTGACATTCAAAAATGATTTTTTAATTTTACATTTTTGACACACAGTCAATAAACTTACCTCAGCTTAGCGTAGTTAACAATGCATGCAACTGTTTTGCTAAATCTGAGGAAAACAACACAAAAGAATGCATTAAAAATGTTTCTGCTAAATAAAATGAATCTCCCATTTTAGTTTTCATCCATTTCCCATAACATATAGGATAATGCTGGCAAATTATATATGAAAGGCTCTATTCAGAATGCCAGTTTACAAGTCATTCAATCTTTCGACAGTATTTAATATATTTTTAAACTTTATTGCAAGATCAAATGGTAATTAAGTATAATGTTTTAATTAACTATTGCAAGTAACATTTTAGTTTTTACTTTTTATTTATTTGTTAACTATCCATTAATTTAAATTTTAATATTTACATTTATTTTGGTTTTGTTTTTGAAAATTCCAGCTCATGAAACATCTGCATAGCAATTAATTTATTTTGAATTAGGTTATTTTAAAATGCTCTTGTGCAAAAGTATATAAAGCTGACAATAGGGCAAGTAACCCATAGGCAGGACCACAAAACTATGCTACTTTAAATGGGATAAGATCTGAGGATATATTAGCTTTTTAAGAGAGGTTATTTTGAATAGAGGAATAGTGTCTTTTTAATCCAGTGATTAAAGATACAAAGATCCTTCTATTTCCATCTTTTCGTATATAAATCTTAAATAAATAATGCTTTTGGGATAAAATATCAGTAATTATTTAAATTATTAAAATATCAGTAATTATGGCTATAAGACTAATGGGTAATTACTTATTGGAATTTCTGTATTTAAGAGTATGGGCTCCTTGTACATTCTGATAAACGCTGACAAAAATGCCCTTCCACAGGCTCCCATGAATTAGGCTTTCTTCACTGGATACCTTTGCCTGTTAATAGGCAACTATTTACATTTTAATGTTGACTTAATTTGCATGACCTTGATAAATTTTGAGTCGTAAATATTTTCATATTTTTATTGGTAGTTCATATTTACCTTTTGTGAATCAAGTAAATGTTTGTTATTCATACTTTCAATAAATTTGTTTGTGTCTTTCAAATTTAACATTAATTTTTTGTTTTATATCTTTTGCATTTATTTTCTTCCAGCCAATCTTTCATTTTGTTCTGGAAGATCATCCCCACCACCATATATTTTTTAATGTAAATGCTATAGAGTTTATTCCACACATTAATGTACAACCAAATATAAATAATCATCAGTGGGTCCTGAAATCAATGTCTATTCCTACTTTCTTAAGAAACTGATAAATACTTAAATCTTGGTCTTCTCTGTGCATTTGGCTGAACCCATTTTTTACTTCACTGCTTTATTGATTTGACCAGGACATATTATAGTATGCATGATTTCTATTAGAACTATTTCTTTGTAATATCCCATTGATATTATAATAGTGGGAGCTTTAACTTGAGAAAATAATGTTTTTCCCTCATCTTCATTTTATTTATCAGGTATATAAATTCTTTTGCTCTGGCCGGGCGTGGTGGCTCACGCCTGTAATCCTAGCACTCTGGGAGGCTGACGTGGGTGGATTGCTCAAGGTCAGGAGTTCGAGGCCAGCCTGAGCAAGAGCAAGACCCTGTCTCTACTAATAATAGAAAGAAATTAATTGGCCAACTAAATATACATATAGAAAAAATTAGCCGGGCATGGTGGCGCATGCCTGTAGTCCCAGCTACTCGGAGGCTGAGGCAGGAGGATTGCCTGAGCCCAGGAGTTTGAGGTTGCTGTGAGCTAGGCTGACGCCATGGCACTCTAGCCCGGGCAACAAAGTGAGACTCTGTCTCAAAAAAAAAAAAAAAAATTCTTTTGCTCTGGAGTTGTGATTTGGAGGACAATTTATTGCAAGCATATTTTGAAATTTTGTGAGAATGAACTAGGGGAGTTTCCTATCTTCTTTAGAGTTAGACCTGAACGTGCATTCTTGAAGTGAAGAGGGAAAGGTCAGTAGGAATATTGTTGTCTGTTAGGAAAAAATGAAAATAATTTCTACTGGGATCTTTGCTTAGGACAAGTAAATAAAAACATTATGGTTTTTAAGGGAAGTTGTGATTATTTAATTTTGTTCAGTGTTACTATTTCTCAGCTTTATTTTTCATTCTGGCTCTTGGTTTATGTGTTTCAAATGGAATAACGTGCTATATCTACAATATTAAATTGGGACTCAATCCTGATGGAATTTCAGTGCAAAAAATGACTTTTTCCATTCAATTGAATTCATATATTGTCTTTATGTCTCTTGTAAACTAGTGATTTCGAATTTAAATAAAATTAAAAGCATTTTTAGGCTAAACAGCTCATGTGATATTTATACATTTTCAATCCATCAGAATTTTTGTATTAACTGTATCTATCCTGTAACTTCTGCTATCAATGTTGTCTCCTTTTTTTTTTTTTTAAATCAGGAAAATATGAGAGTACAAACATTTTGGTTACATTTTATATCTTTGCCTCTCCCTAGCAAGGGTTAGAGGTATGCCCCTCCCCTCCACAATGCTCACGGCATCCCTCAGAGGTGGGTCTACCCCTCCCAACCCCTGAATCCCTGGTGAACACCATCACCATTTGAGCACCATAGTGTTAATCAGTCAGTACCAATTTGATGGCGAGTACATGTGGAGCCCATTCTTCTGCTCTCGTGTCACCTCTCTTCAGATAATGGGCTCAAGCTCAATTCAGGATAATATAAGCAGTGCTAGCACACTGTTGTTTCTTATAACTGAGTAATGTTCCATTGTAAACATATACCAAATTTTAATAATCCACTCATGAATTGACAGGCACTTGGGTTGTTGCCAAGTCCTTGCAATAGTGAATCGTGCTGCCATAAACATTCGTGTGTAGATGTCTTTATTACAGAATGTCTTATGCTCTTTTGGGTAGATGCCTAATAATGCTATTGCTGGATCAAATGGTATTTCTATTCTTAACTCTTTGAGGTATCTCCAAATTCTTATCCACAAAGGTTTCACTAATTTGCAGTCCCACCAGCAGTGTAAGAGTGTTTCTGTCTCTCCACAACCTTGCCAGCATTTGTTGTTTTGTGATATTTTGATAGAGGCCAATCTCACTGGGGTTAAGTTATATCTCATTGTGGTTTTGATTTGCATTTCTCTAATGATTAGAGATGTTGAGAATTTTTTAATATGTTTGCTGGCCATTATTCTGTGTTCTTTGGAAAAGTTTCTGTTATTTCCGTTGCCCATCTATTGATGGGGTTGTTTGATTTTTTTCCTTGTTAATTCTTTTGAGTTTAGGTAGATTCTTGTTATCAGATCTTTATTAGAAGTTTAGAGAGCAAATATTTTCTCCCATTCTGTAGGTTTTCTATTTGCTCCAACGATAGTTTCCTTGGCTGTGCAGAAGTCTTTTAATTTGATCAGATCCCATTTGTTCATTTGTATTGCTGCAGTGATTGCTTTTGGGGTCTTCTTCAAGAATTCTTTTCCTGGGCCGATGTCTGAAAGAGTCTTCCCAGCATCTTCTTCTAGGATTCTTAAGGTTTCATGCCTTAGGTTTAAGTCTGTTATCCATCTTGGGAGGATTTTTGTGAGAGGTGAGAGGTAGGGATCCAGTCATTCTTCTACATGTAGCTATCCAGTTTTCCCAGCACTATTTATTGAAAAGAGATTCTTTTCCCCAATGTATATTTTTGTCTGCTTTATCAAAGATTAGGTTACCATATGCAGATGGTTTCATCTCTGGACTCTCAGTCCTGTTCCAAAGATCAATGCCTCTGTTCTTGTGCCAGTATGGCTGATTTGATTATTATTGCTTTATAGTACAGCTTAAAGTCTGGAAGACTGATGCTCCCAGTTTTTTCTTTTTACTTAAGTTTGCTTTGGCTATGTGAGGTCTTTTCTGATTCCATACAAAGCGAAGAATTATTTTTTCTAGGTCTGTAAAGAATGATGATGGTACTTTGATGGAGATTGTATTTATTCTGTAGATCACTTCAGGTAATGTTGACATTTTAACAATATTGATCCTACCAATCCATGAACAAGGTAGATTTTCCCATCTGTTTACATCTTCTACAATTGCTTTTTTTAGCATTTCGTAGTTCTCCTTCTAGAAGTCTTTCGTATCCTTTGTTAAATATATTCCTAGATATTTACTTTTCTTTGGGGCTATAGTAAAAGGTATTGCGTTTTTGATTTGAGTTTCAGCTTGACTGTTATTGGTATATATGAATGCCTCTGATCTGTGTATATTGATTTTGTAACTTGAAACTTTACCGAATTCATTTATCAAATTTAGGAGTCTCTTGGAAGAATTCATGGGATTTTCTAGATATAATATCATATCATCACCAAAGAGTAAGAATTTAATCTCATTTGCCCCTACTTGGATGCCCTTAATACCCGTCTCTTGCCTGATTGCTCAATGTTGTCCCCTTTGAGTATTTGCCTCCATAATGTTCTTTCCCAGGAGAGCAATAAAGTGCCTGTAAGGGCATAGAAATGGCTTCCAATGTGGTATGAAAAGAGCAATTTCCCTAAAAGGTAGAGAAAGTGGAAAATTATTTAAGTTAGATTGTCTGTGTTTTATACAATTAAATACAGAGAGAAGACAGAAATAGATTTCTTAGAAGCCAAAATATGCTAAAGATACAAGATGTCATTCTTCGACATTTTGAACACTTTACTACTATTTAAACATGTCAAACAAAGGCTCAGAAATCTGTGAATATCTCTTAAGAAAGTTATAGATTTTCTAGATTTTGGAAAATAAAGCCGAGCTATATAAAATATAATCTTTAGTCCTATTTTGCCTGTCAGCATGATCATCAAAATAAGATTTGAGTTTCAGTAATGAATTTTGTTACTTTCCTTCCTCAACATGCAAGAGTATCTTAAGGTGAGCATTAAATTTAAAAAAGCCATTTATACAGCTACCTATAATGAATCATAAATATGTTTTATTTGTTTTGCATTATCATAAATCTTACACTAATTGTTAAGCCCAGTGGTTGCATTTGTTCTGATGTGAATAAATGTATTTTAATTAAAAGCAATATAGTAAATTATTTTCTCTTCTGTGCAATCTATGTTGATGCACTCATTTTGATGGGTGTTCCCTTTTAGGTTAACCAGAGAACTATGTTTCATTTTCTCTTTTCATGTTCAGAGATTTGCTTCAGATGGCCTCCTATTCAGTATCTTTTGTTTTTCTCTGTATTGTTTTCATTTTTATCAAGTTTCACAAATAAGAAAATAAAAAGCCTTATCTGTATTATTATTCTTGTTCTTCAGTAGTGTTCTGACTAAATATAAACACTCTTTTCTTACCTGAAATTTCTAAGCACATTATAATCCATTTCCTCGGTATACTTTTGACCTCTTATTTTTTCCTTTGTTAATGATGTCACTGTCTCTTGTACAATGATGTGACCTCCTTGTTTTTTCATCCAACATAATTTCTGCCATAATAGAATCTAAAGGATGTTGAAGCCCTTTATTATATATTTTGAGAGGATACTTTGATTAAATTATCGATGTTACTTTTAGTCTTTTGAATAAAAGCATGTCTGTGCAACATTCACTTCCACTTGGTGAAAAACTGTATGAGACTACCTGTGAAAATTAGAAAAGAAAAGCTTCTAACATTGTATTTAATCCTTTTTAAAACAATTCTAGCTCAAGTGTAAAATCTAAAGAGACTTTAAAACGCATTTTTTAACCAATTTTGTTTATCTTTACCCTTTACAAACTATGCCTTTATTCTCTAGGACAAAATTTTTACATTCATCTCTATTCCATATTTAAGATTTCTGTCATCGTTTGTCTCTAGAAGTGTGTTTTATTGATTCAAATCTCTACTCAATTTCCAATCCATATCTGCTTCCAAAATTATTCTTTAGTCAACTAGTTTAAATTGCATTAAAATATTTATCCTGGAATCAGATAGGATATCTTTTAGTGTTTATTAAATTTTGAGTAAATGTCACATTTTAATAGATGTTTGTTTTATTTCGGTCAAACATTGTAATTTTATTATGCACAAAAGTATAAATTAGTTGATACTCATTTTCAGGCATCTTAAAAATACAGAAACTTGTAACTTAATTTTAAGTGCATAATTATTTAAAATGTGCTTTGAACGAAAACTTTGAGGAAAAGCAATGTAATTTTCACTCTTCCTGAGAAATCCTCATTAAATTACCATAGTTTATGCACATCTTACTTGTACATATTTTGGTTAAGAAATACTAGAAGAAACATATCTTGCTTTTCATTAAAATTTGCTTCTGTCTTTCCCAAAGTTCAATCTCAATTCAATTTTGAATGTGGGTCTCATTTTCTGAGGAGTCAATATTTGCATGAGGGATGTACATGGTTATCTAATAGAAGAAATGATCCTTTGTGATTTTTTTTTTCCTTTGGATGGATTCTTTTCCTATGACAAGATGGGAGTCTCGGTCTTTCACACTTTGACTGCTTCTTTGGCTTTCTTCTTTCTATCATTTTTGAATATCTCTCTGGTAATGGAGGAGGGATTGCAAAAACATGATATTTTGGCCAATGTTTCATTTCTCATTGTTCCTATTATTTTCAAGTACATCGACAGATTTTTAAGTTTGTAACAGATTTATAACCTGATTTTTATGTTGATTTGACTTCTAACATTTACTAACATTGTAACTTAGATATACTGAGAAAATACAAATTGTTGTTGTTGTTTTCTTTTGTTCTTACCTCCAAGACACTTTATTCTTCTTCAGGAGCATGTACTCTTTTTTCATGAGTTTCGAGTGACATATTATCACCTGCCCCTCACAGTAGCCCATAGTAGGTTCATTTTGGTTTTCCTTGAGAACTTTCTAAAAAAGTCAACTTTTGCTAGTCCACTAACATCTTCATGGCTTCTCTATCACCTCAATGGTAGAAGATAAGCCACCATGTGCATTTGAAACTGCCATGTTCATTGGAAAGCCAGACACGCTTTCAAAGTTTCAGGATTCCCTTTTGCATGAGTTCATCTTTTATTACAGAGCACATGTACTCACTTTCTCAGGGTCTTTTTCAGTGAGGGCTCAGGTGTATTATATTGACCCCTCCCACCAATTGCTCTACATCTGGACTGGAATTAAAAGGTAGGTAAAGGATTACAGGTAATAGATTTGAGCAACCATTGCAGCAGCAGGGGTTGAAGTCCCCATATTTCAGAGGTTGCAATGGAGTTTTAAGTTGAATATTAATTATATTAGCAACAAAAGCTACTATAGATCAGCAACGATATCTTCATATAAACAGTTCTGTCATGTAACTCTGGATAATTTTTCATAGGTATGAAGCTTCCAGTTCTGGTTCTTTAGCCTTGTTGTCAAGATTCTATATGCTATCCTGCTTCTTTTTGTAAGGATGATTTCTGCTTAAATTAGCCAGAGATGATTTCTGTCACTTCAATTAAGTTCTCATTTGATGAAATATATAAAGCTTGATTTTTAAAAAATCAAAAATAATTATAAATGTATTTGGGGATGGGAACTAGGGGTCTCAATAGGGGGAAGGAAATCCTCTAAAACTGGTTTATGTGAATAGCTGTACAACTTGGTAAATTTACTAATAACCATTTAATTGTACACTTAAAATGGAGTAAAGGCATGATATGTAAATTACACTTCAATAAAGAAAAAAGTTATTATTATAGTATCACCTTTCATCTAAAGGGATAAGAATATAAGACTTTTGTTTTTAGTGTATATATTTACAAATTCATAAAAACAAAAAATAATATAATGTGTGTCTGTGTATATGTAAAGTTATTCCTTATACATGCTGACCAAAAAGTGATAAATGTATCCCTATTATAAAAAATCTTCCAGAGTTAGTAAGTTAGTGTTACCAGCAGGAAGAACCTAAGCCTTAATATTTGGACAAATAGGGATGAAAATGAAATGTATTTTACAACACAGAAGGAGAACAGTAGACTTAGATTCTGGGCTTAATTCTGTCACCACTAAGCTCTACACCCTTTTGCAAGCCATTTAATCATTTTTTGGCCCTATTTATTTCCCTGTTGAGTTAGATGAGGCCCTCTTAATACTCCTTCCACTAAATTTTAAGACTCTTTAATACATATTCCTAAAATAAATTAAATAAATAGTAAAACTTAAACACATTTGAATTTTTTAAATTATTAAAGTATTTATGTCAACTAAATCTGAAATTATAGAATTAGTGATAGAGCGATTTGGACAGTGGCCATCAGATATGGAAGAAAAATACCTTACCTTAACCATGTAAGATCTTGCGAGACTTTATTAAAACTTCCAAAATTCAAAGCCAGTTGCTTTAAAAACTCCTTTCCCTGCATAATCATTGCTAAAACCAGTTAATCCATCTTTAGAATTACAAAAAGAAAAAAAGAAAAAGGATGCAGTGTGTCTCCTGGCAACTGCTTTTGGTAATTTAGCAGGGTAGGTTGTCTCTTCACTCAATTTCACTTTTCCCATCTGCAACAGTTTCTCATGTGACAGTTTCTCTCCATGGGATTCTGGCAACTCAACCAACATCAGTTCTTGTAAATATTACCATAAGAAAGAAATTTTTAAAAAGCTCATTTCCTTAATGTACAACAATTAAAGTTTTCAAGTTTTAGTTAATATTTTATGACAAACTAAGACAACACTCTCTTTGACCAAATAATATGAAAATTGTTGTACCATGAAGGCTTTCCCTTTATCCCATCAATTAAATCTCAGCAGACTGAATAGGAGAATGTAAAGTTCCTGAAATAGATTTATCTTCTCCAAGGTTATCCTTGTTTTGCTCATTTTGGGTCAGAGACCAGTTAGACTCCTAACTGGAGTCCTGATTTCTTTTTCAACAAATCCAGCAAGGGCCGTAATGTGATTTACTTTCTTTATCACATTGGAAGTTTGATTTTTCTCAAATTCAGGTCTCTCCTTTTCCCCATTTTTGTTGTCTTGGGGCCTCATATATACAATACTATAAAACTCAAGCAGATTTCACAGACAAATGTGACTACCATAGCAAGTTACTTCTAAATCAGTAGTGCTCAGCGATGGTGGGATTGCTAACTACAGGGCATTTTGGACGTTGGCAGGGGCATTCTTAGTTTCCACAATAACATGAGAATGTTGGAACAGACATTTAACGGGAAGGAGTCAGAGATGTTAGATTTGCTGCCTATTGTTTATTGTCAGTTTACATCCACTCCTGTTCCCACTCCACCACTCCCACTGCTCTCCCTCCCCCAATCTATATTGGAGTTGGAAGAATTAATTCTACAGATTTCCTTGAAGATAGATTCAGATATTTTTAGGTTACTCCTATGAAATACTCTTGCTATAGATTTGGAAGGTGAACATAAGATGAATGCCATCTTCCTGTGACTGCTGCTGTTTGCCACTTACTTTAAGAAAGGTTGTTTTTCTGCATCTGATTCAATTTTCTGTTAAAGAACTCTCTGTTTGCCAAAAAATACAAACCAACAAACAAAAAACTAAGGAAAGTAGATCTGACTTATTTATATGACTCACTGACGGCAGCTTTGGGTGACCACACTCCAGTCTTTGTTGCCCAGAGACTGCTGCATCTGTTCTATCATTGCCAGACCTAGATCTGCATACCTAATACTAGAAGTAGGAACCTTGTAGTAGTAAATTACAGATTTGGGGGGAAATTTTCCAAGCTGAATCCCAATTCACTCCTATTATGTCCTGGAATGCTCATGATGAGCCACAGAATGAAGGATTCTTCTGTGTTCCATGAGATTTTTGGATATCTTCCAACACCTTCATTTTATTTATAAATATATTTACATTTGATTTATATGAATGCTAGAAAATACAAATCTAATATAAAGTGAGAGAAAGCAAAGCAGTTATTGACTGGGCACCCAGGGTTGGGGATAGTTGACAAGGAAAGGTCACAAGGAAATTCATTGAGTGATGGAAATGTGCTCCATGTTGATTGTGGTGGTAGTTATGAAGGTGAATACATTTGTCAACATTTAAAGAAATGGATACTTAGAAGCATATTATTCTATGTAAATTAAGTCTCTGTAAAGTTGATTTTAAATTATTAATTTTGCATATAGTATACCATTTACTAAAACACTGTTTTATATATAAAATCTCTTTAAAATTATAAGCACATAGAACTTAACTCTTTTTGACATATATAAACATAAACAATTTTTACACAGTTTTAATATACTCAGAATTTTTCAGGAGTACTACTTTATTTGTGAGAGCTTGCTTTGATTGGAATCTTTCCAAAACTATTTTATTCTTTCTAAATATTATATCAACAATGCAAACATATTTGTCCATACAAGACACTAAACTAGTTTTCATCTGTAGCTTTTATATTTGTAGTGATTCTAAATATGTATGTAAATGTCTGAATACTACACAGGGCCTTCTAATGTAATTGTGCTTATCTATTTACACTATTGAGTTATATAATATTGCATTATAAATTCCTTATTTATCTCTTCTTTATTTGACAGTAAATTTTTGAAACATGTTGTCATATTGTAGTAAGAGACAGAAAGCTTGATTAGGCTGCTAATCAAACTGTTCATTCATGCTAAAACGTGTCCTACATGTGGTAGGTACGATTTGAAGCACTGAGTATACCGCATAATAATGATTAAAAAAGAAGGAAAATATGTCCCTGCCTGTACAGATTTTACTTTCTACTAGGGTAGTAGAGAGTAAAAATAAATAAAGTCTACTACCTAATAAAAAAAAATTAAAAAAATAAAGTCTATTACCTAAACCTTAACATACAAATTTGATGAATTTCTCCTGAGGTTAATTGTTATAGTATTTCTCACATTCTGAAAGTATAATGTTGAATAAGAATCCAAAAAAACAAAAACAGAATTTCACTTTGCTTTCAAACAAACAAAATAAATAACAGCAAACCTCTTATTTCAATCTACTATCCCTTGTGTTGTGTTGGGTTCTCTAGGACGAAAACATTGAGACGAAGTCAAGAGTGCAAACGGTTTATTGAGGAATGACACTTGTGAAATAAAAAGGTCGAAAGCAAGTTTAGCCATTAAGAGCCAACGGATCATGATGTCAGAGCCCTGGAACAAATATTGTCTGATGGAAAAGTCCCAACTTGGGCAGAAATGGCTAGGCCTTAGCATTGCAACCTTGCTTAGTCTTTGGCTGGGTCTCACTCCCAGAGAAGCTCATCCTGAACTACCATCACTTTGTTGTCAATGGCTAGGGCCACCCTGAGAAGACTATGACCTTGGCCTTAATGTGGAAGTTGGTTCGAAAGAAGCTAACAGCTGGAGGCTGTCAGAAAACCATATTCCTCGCTGCTGCAAAGTAAATCATTCCTTGAAGAGGAATCTGAATTTCTGGGTCTGCCAATGTTATCTCCTGGAAAATACAAAAATTTGCAGTGGTGTAATCGCCAATCAACAGGTCTTTTTTTCTCTTCCTCTGGGCTTTCTGATGGTCAGGATGTCAATCAATTTTGCTTCCAAACCATCAATGCTTAATTAAATAGGTCTCTATCCCTGATTCTTTCATGAGCAGGTTAATCAATATAACCTTAATCAATACCACAGATAATTCTCTAAGTAGTATTCATGGCCTTTTTATTTTCCATATTCACAATCTCCTACTTTTCTCTGTATTTCTCTGCCCCAAATATTCTGGGTGTCACTACCTTTGTTATGGAGTTGTTTAGGTCCCTGGCAAGAGGATTGTTCACACTTATCTGTAGTAGAGACCCTCCCTTAATAGATTCCCAAAGCAAAAGTTCCTATTTTCCTTACTTAACTAAGTCTGGAGGTCCCTGAGGCTCACTGGGAATTACACAACATTCTTATATTGTTAAATAAATATAAACATGTCTCATGTTTTCCACCTTAAAAATCTGCCATTTATCTGAGTTTTTTTTTTTTTTTTTAATCTGGCATAGAATAACCTTTGGAACACCAATGACAGGAGTAACATTTCTTTCAGGCAACTTTTTCCCTGCTGTAGGTGGCCCTGACCTTATCTCTCTGAATGTTTTATTTTTATTCCTTTCTACTGTTCTTATTTTCATTCCAGCAGGTCAAGTTGAATTTTCAAAACTTTGATATATTTTTCTTCCCTGTCATGTATAGAATTTGCTCAGTCTGTAGCATCTTTTGACTGGAAGATCAAAATCTCTCTTTAAGTCGATGCCATTGTTCACAAAATTTCTGAATTTATCTTTCCTAACTTCAAGTAATATTTTTTTTTCCTGAACCTAAGTCTGAGGTCTTCTATCCTACTGACCATAATGTTCGCCTGGCCATTTAGAACTCTTAACTTTTTGAGTTAGAATATTTGAATTATTTTTAGCAGTGGGATCTTTCTCTCTCTTCTCTCACTCTCTCTTTTGCAATTCGATCTCTATAAATTTTCATTCAGATGTTGCTCAGTGTATATCTAGGTGTTACCATTTATTTTCTAGGTAATACTCTCACCCTTTTTTCTATTGGTTTATTAATAAATTCTAACAACTTGCCAGAAAAAAAAAGAGAAGAGGCTGCATTTTAGAGGTTTTATTTTTTTCTTCATCATACCAGTGAACTTATTCATTTATGACAGTGCATCTTCATCAGAGTTGCCTAGGTTGTTTTCTTAAAATGTGCATAACTTATCCTTTTACCAGATGTAATGAATTAGCATTTCCATAGACAGGGCTTGAGAAGACGTATTTTTTAAAAGTATCCCAGGTGGGTTTTTTTTTGCCCTAGTATCATCGTCCTAAATAACAGTTTGTAGCTTGTATTTGATTGGCTCCTGTATCTGTATTCCTGGTCCTTGTGCCTACAGATAGGATGAGGTTAGAAAGATGCCTGGGCTCCCCTTAGAGGCCAAAGACAATATTCAACCGTAGCCAGGGCTTTTCGCTCCTGAGCTTGGTAGTGAAGGAATGAATAACACTATGTGTTTTGAGAGAAGGAGAGAGGCCAAAGTCTGAAGGAGAAAATGGCCTCCTCAGCTAAGTTCCTCCCCATATTTATTTCCAAGGACACGTGCAAAAGATCAGGGCCGTTTGCTAATTTCTTTAACAACTTCCATACAGGTCAGCTGTTTTCAGCTGACCTTTGCACACAGCAAACAAGCAGCTTCAGGCAGGTGTTTTCACTTGACCCTTCATTCACCTGCTCACATTCTTTCCATCCATCCATCCTTTTTTCTAGGCCCAGCCCCTACATTCAACCATACCTTCACAACTAGAATATACTCTGCTCACTTTTCATGTGATTCTTTATTCAATATGTTATTATCTCATTTGGATTCCCTTAGCCCTTTATTCATAATGAGGTTAGACCAGATTTGTGGGAGACCGTATTTGATAGGTTTGTGTTTTAGGGTAGTGATATTTTCACAAATCATTTGAGATGTATCCTTTTTGGCTAAATTTCGAGAAAGTTTGTGTAACTTGGACAGTATTTCATTCTTTAAATTTTGAAATAATCTCTAAATCTGAGCTTACTTTTTAAAATAAGAATTAGAACTTTGCAAATGTTTCATTAATTGTATATGAGCAATGCTTTCAATTGAGATTTTTCCAAAGACATTAATATTTTAGAAATATTCATTACTTAAGTTTTAAAAACCATACTGCTTTTTGTGTTAGTCCATTGTGCATTGCCATAAAGGAATACCTGAGGCTGGGTAATTTATACAGAAAAGAGGTTTATTTGTCTCATGGTTCTGCAGGCTGTCCAAGAAGCGTGACACTGGCATCTGCTGCTGCTGATGGCCTCAGGAAGCTTTCAATCATGGCAGAGGGCAAAGGGGGAGCAGGTGTGTCACATGGCAAGGGAGTGGGGTAAGAGAGAGAGAAGGATATGCGAAGCTCTTTTCAATAATCAGATGTTGTGAGAACTAGCAGAACAATAACTCAATAATTACCACAGGGAGAGCACCAAGCCATTTATGAGGGATCCACCTTCATGATCCAAACACCTCTCAGTAGGCCCCACGGCCAACATTGGGGAACAAATTTCAAGATGAGATTTGGAAGGAACAAATATCCAAGCTCTATCAGTTTCATAGATTATTCATCATTATGGATGCTTTTAACACAAAACCTCTTCTTAAATTAGCTTAAACAAGGAATCTTATATACGGGGGGGGGGCTCAGAAATATTTTAGACTATTTTCAATAGCAGTTCAATGATGTAAACAAGTCAAGTGTTTATTTAATCTCTCTGCTCTGAATCCTCAATATTGGCAGCTGGAGGTAGTTAGCTGCTGGGTTTGGATGCTTTCTTATTAACCTCTAGAAAGATAGGAGAAATCACATCCCCAAATATGGAATGAAAAATACTTCTTTTAACTCTGATTGAGCCATATTATGTCACCTTTGTGCTCCTGTTCTACAAACAATATATGGATTGACTTAAACTAATCAAGATCTTCCTTTGGATGTGGATACATGCACAAAGACATTTAAAAGAGGAAAAGGCAAATTGATTTTATCTAAGCAGCCAAATGATTTCTACAAAATTATTATTGAATACCTGAAACATCTTACAAGAACATTTTCCACTTGATATACTATAACTGTATTTTCAATAGGTAAATCATTTATTTAACCAATATTTATTGAATGTCTAAAAATTGGTTTCAAGCAGTATTACTGGTGTTTTATAATGCAATTTCCTCATTCTTAAGATCTAACATTAATTAACTCTCAATCTCCTCGATAATAGCTTCACTTTTTTAAGAGTAGTATATTTTTCAGATCATTGGTATAGAATAATGTCTTTCTCTTGCTTTTAAAGAAAATAACACATTTTAAAATCAAATTTCTACTGCATAATAACTACTGTACTAAAACATTATCTTTATTAACCTTATTTTGTAATGTATTATTATAATTTCCATTTTTAGATAAGGAAACTGAGTGCAAAGAAGCTATGTAACATCGCCAAGGTTATGTAGCCAATAAGCGATAGATTTGGAATTTGAATCCAGGTCTGATCTGACTACAAACTTATGTATAGGTGGAAATAATTCTTCCACTACCCTCTTATGTTCAGTGGCTGGGGCCCACAAAGCAAACTAATAATTGACCCATTAACAGGAGGACAAAACACACAGTTTATTAATGAATAGAATGTTTATACAACTGGGAGAATTCAGTAATGAGTTACTCAAAGGAGTGGTTAAAATTGAGGCATGCATACTGTCTTAACGGAGGGCGATACATTTGTAGAGACGTGTCAAGATCGAGGAGAAGGGGTTTAGGCTTCTAGGGACAGTAAACTTGGGGAAGATAAGCACATGGGGGAAACTGATGGAAGATAAGGATTATCTATTTAGCAAGGTTTGTTGGTGCAGACCTAGCACAGTACCAATTCTCTGTCTCCAGTGATAATTGTTGTTTTCCTTCTTCTGGTGTGAGAAAGGAGAAAGGAAACACCTTCACAAAGATGGATTTATATTCTGCCTTTGGACAGAAAGGGGTTGGATAGATAGTTTTCCTGTGTGTGCTATTTCTCAATTGCCTTTAGCACAAAATAATTCTTATGCCAAAATGGCATATTTTGGGATGGCATATTTTGATCGCATTTTCCACAAACTTAACTTCTAGGTAATACTGTCTATCATATACACAAAGAATAATTTCAATAGGTTGAAATTTTATTGCTCTGTATTTAATGGTGAAAGACTAGAAGTTTTCCCTCTAAGATCCGGAGCAAGACAAGAATATCTGCTTTCGTCACTTCTATTATACATTGTACTGGGAATTCTAGCTAGGGCAATTATGCAAGAAAAAGAAATAGAAGGCATCCACATTGGAATGAAAGAAGTAAAGCTATGTCTTTTCACAGATGGCATAGTCTTATATATAGAATCTACTAAAATAAATATTAGAACTAATAATTTAGTTCAGAAAGGCTGCAGAGTACACAATTAATATGCACAGAATCCACTAAAAATATTAGCACTAATATTTGGAATCCACTAAAAATATTAGAACTAATAAATTGTTCAGTAAGTTTACAAGACCTGAGATTAATATTCATAAATCATTTGTATTTCTATATCCTTACAAAGAGCAATCCAAAAATAAAACTAGAAAATCGTTGGTTCTTAATAGTATTAAAAGAATGAAGTACTTAGAAATAAATCTAACCAAAGATGTGCAAAACATATGCTCTGAAAACTATAAGCATTGTTAAAAGAAAATTAAGAAGACTTACATAAATGGAAGCACGTTTTATATCCTTGGATGAGAAGACCTAACATTGTTAAGAAGGTAATTTTCTCCAAATTAGTCTATACATTCAATGCCATTCCTTTTAAAAATTCCAATTATTTCTTTATAAAAATTGACAAGCAGAGTCTAAAGTTCATATGGACTTACAATGGATCCAAAATAACCAAAGTAATCTTGAAAAAAGAAGAACAAAGTAGGAGGACTCAGACTTTCCAATTTCAAAACTTACTACAGATCAATAATAATCAAAGCAGTGAGCACTGGGACAAGGATAGACATACAGATCAGTAGAATAGAATGAAAGTCCAGAAATAAAGCAGTGCATACATTGTTAACTAATTTTCAACAAGAGTGCCAAGACAATTCAATGGAAGAATAGTTTTTCAACAAATGGTTTGGGGACAAATGGATAGTCACCTGCAAAATGAAGTTGCATCCTTAAGTCATTTCATATATAAAAACATAATAACTCAAAATGAATCAACAACCTAAATATAGAAACTAACTCTAAAACTCTTAGAAGAAGAAAATATGAAGTATCTTAAAGACCAAGGATTTGGCAAAGTATTTGTAGATACAACATCAAAAGCATGAGCTTCAAAAGAAAAAAAATACGTAAATTGGATTTCATCAAAATAAAAAAAAATGTGATTCAAAGGACATCATCAGGAGAGTGAAAAGCCAACCCATGGAATGGGAAAATATATTTGCTAATCATATATCTGACAAGCAAATTGTATCTAGAATGTATGAAGAACACTTACAACTCCATAATAAAAAGACAAATAGCCCCATTAAAAAATGGGCAATGGTTCTAAGAAGACATTTCTCTAAGGAAAACATGCAAAATGGCTAATAACCACATGAAAGATGCTAATGTTATTATTTGTCAGGGAAACACAAATCAAAAATACATGACACGACATACTAGAATGACTGAAATAAAACAGTCAGATAAAATATGTTGGTGTGGACATGGAAATACCAGAACCCTCACTTGCCAGTCATAACATATAATGGTGCAGCCAATTTGAAAAACAGTCTGGCAACTCCTCAATGAGTAAACATAGAGTTACCGTATGACCTAGCAATTCCACTCCTAGGTAGATACCAATGAGAAATGAATACATACGTGTACACAAAAATTTGTACACAACCATTTATGGCAAAGTTATACGTAAGAGCCAAAATTTGGAAATAACCTAAATGTCCATCAACAGAGAAATAAACAAAAATATGGTATATCTGCACAATGGAATATTAATCAACCATGAAAAGAAATGAAGTATTGATACATGCTACATAGGTAAAACTTAAAAGTATTATGCTAACTGAAAGCAGCTAGTCGCAAAAGATGGCATTCTCTTCATTAACATGGAAATCCAGAGGAGCGAAATCTATAGAGACAGAAAGTAGCTTAGTGGTTGATTGGGTGTATTGAAGGTTTAGAGGGGTCATAAAGGGTAAAATACTTTATTTGAGGTGACAAAAATGTTTTAAAATTATTGTAGCAATGTTTGCACATATTTGCGGACATACTAAAAAACATTGCATCGTATACTTTAAATAGGGGCATTACATAGCATGTGAATTATATCTCAATAAAGCTGTTTAAAAAATACTTCTTTGAATTCAGAATATGTTCCCAATAAAAAGATAAGGTAATGATAGAACTCTTCATAGTTTGTTAAGAAAATATTGTTTTTTTCCCAAAGATGTCATTCATGATCCTAGGTTTCTGTTTGTTCAAGAATTATTACTTTGCTTCTCATTCCATAAATACATATTTATCAAAGAACTTTGACTTTATTTATGTACCTGGAGGAAAACATTGATATCGATTAATTTTTTATGGTCAATTTATTCTGGTCACACATTACTCATACTGCAAAATGGGATACAAAATGAAATGAAATATGCATATTCAAAAATACAATATTTCTTATTTAAACTATTTTAATATATTTAACAATAAACGCAAACAAGGAACAATCAAGCAATATGACCATGCATTCAGAAAACCAAAATAAGTACTTTCCCAACTTTTTGCTCACACTGAGAGATTTGATCTCAGCTTGTTAATAAAATGTAAGTCATTCTCCCAATTCTTCAGTTTATGAATATTTTTAAACATCAATATGCCCAATATTATAAAGCTAAATAAATTGGTTAATTACATTTTACATATTTATGCAGATTTTATATACAGTTTTAGCATAAAAAGTCACAGAACATTCATAATTTATTTTCTTTTTCACTATATTAAGTGAGGTAATCTGGGGTATCAAGCACTATCTACTGAGTGAAAAGGTTTCTTTGGTGACCTGACAATAATTCAATGGAAGTTAATTTCAATAGTATATATACTTGGTTTGCTCTTTTGGCAAAGTTTTGAAGTACAAATGTATACACATGAGTAACAAATATTTATCTTCTCTGGTTTTGACAAAGGTTACTTTCTCTTTCTTTCTTTCTTTCTTTCTTTCTTTCTTTCTTTCTTTCTTTCTTTCTTTCTTTCTTTCTTTCTTTCTTTCTTCCTTCTTTTTTTTAATTTCAGAGTATTAAGGGAATACAAACACTTTGGTTACATAAATTGCCTTTGCACCACCTGACAAGCATGCCTATCCCCCAGACAGCACATACCTTATCTGCTAGGTGTGGGTTTATCTTTTCTTTCTTTTTATTATCTAGGTTTTTAATATTATATTTCTGAGCACCAAAAGAGATAGACTTCCACTGGTATTATTGATACTATACTTAATGGTTCGGAACAGCAAATTTAATTAACCTCCAATATTAAAAATCACTCTTCAGTGATAAAAATAGAGCTTGCATAATTTTCTGATTTTAAGTGTTATGAAACTTAATATACCTCCTAAATATTGAAATTGTGAAAACTTAATCATCCCTTGATTATTCATAAAGCAAGGAGAACACTACAATTATATTATGCTTGCATTGTCTTCCTAATAAATGGTCAATAATAGTTTTCCTATTTAGTACCAATGGTAAATGCAATCTTTCAACCTACCAACAAATTTCCATTGTTTATGCTTTGGAATGGTAAGGTCATTTCAAAATGCCAAATTAGTTTTTAAATTCCACATATTAAAAGGAGATTTTAATTCTGTAATTTTTTGTTTCTTTCTTTCTTTTTTTTTTCTCAAGAACTGAATTAATAGCTACAGATCTGTATTTTTAAGGTAAGAGTTTATATTTAGATTAACCAAAGATATAACTCCCCCTGGCTTCATATTAAAATATTCAGTTTTGCTAGCTTCTTGGAAGTTTTACATAAAAAAAATAATAATTAGAAAAAAAAAACTTAGTAAGTTGTGCTTGAACTGAATCCTGTTTTTTTGTGTGTGTGCTTTATGACCAAATTCTAATTTAGATTTTCAAAAAAAAAAAAAAAAGATGGACTATTTCACCTTATGCAATGAAAACTTCAGCAAACTCATGTAATTTATTTTGATTCTGTGGTGTACTATGGAACCCATTTTATTCTTATGTTTTTACAAAAATAATTTCTCTGCTGTTCATTCTATATATTTCATTTCTGAAAATAATTGTTTTTTATTCTAACTTTTTAACCTTAATATTAGATATCTCAGTTTCATAATTGGAATTTTTAACTAAAGTATAACAAAATTATTCTAAAGAGCATTAGTCTGGGAAATATCTTTTAATTCAATCTTTAAATGCACATTATGATTCTTTTTCTTTTTATAGTAAAATACCTTCAAAATTATATTTGAAATAAGTGTTAACAGTTGTCATTTTGGCATCAGAGGGTATTAATATATACTAAATAGCTTGCTGATTTATTTAATAAGATAACACAAATCTTTTTAAGATGTAGTATAATCTTACTCTGACTGGATACAAAGCTTGGCTCTATCTTCTTATGACTAGGTAGCCTGAATCATATTAGTTAATCCTTTGCTCAATTTCCACATCTTTAAAAGAAGGATAATAATAATCCCTAGAATTAACATGGAGATTAAATTAGATTAATATATATAAAGTGCTTAACAGAATTCCTGGCATAAAATGTACTCTTAATAAATATCAACTATTATTATTAAGGCAGTGAGACATATGCTAACATTAATTAATATTAATTATTAAACCTTGAGTTGTGTTAACTGTAGGACAATTAAATTTGGGGGCCTTTCTTAGGAGTTGGTTTACTGCATTTTTAATTTGTTTTAGGTTAAAGAGAAAGAGGCAGGCTTTGCGTATATTAAAAATATGTAAAGAACAAATGACAATTAAACTAATTAAAAATTAAAGGAGAAACCAAAAAGAAAAGGGGAAAAATATTTAAATAATTAAAATATCAGACATAGAAGTTGAACCAAATATGCTTAAGATGCTTGCCCATTCTCATGCTTTCCTAAGGAAACACCTTGAATAAGAAATAGATACAAAGGGTCTGTGCCAACATCACCAAAAAGCCACAATAATATCTGGTGACATCCACTGAGTGAAACTTAGACCTATTTGTGTGTTTAATGTCATCAGCGTGATCCCTTTCTCATAAAACTAATGGTTTAGCATCCATTTGTGATAGTTGTGTATCTGAATGATAGCTTTGGCTGATTGTGTCAAATCCTGGATTAAAATCCTTTCCTTTTTTTTTTTTTAATCCAGAGCCAATTTTTAAATGTGTCAACTGAACGCTCATATTTTTTAATCTTTTTTTCTTTCTATAGAATATTTTCGTGACTTTTGGTGCTCTATAATTCAACCATTATGTGTCAAGATGTGGATTATGTTAATTTTTGTCCTTGTTATTTTCACATTAAGCCATTTAAATCTTTTTCTATTGAATTTTTTGTATTATTTCTTTGTACATTGCTCTGTGCCATTTTCTCTTTCTTCATTTTTTTTTCACTGCCACTCAGTGCTACCTACTAAAAGAATACCTGCATTTGATTTTCTGTAATGATTTTCATTGATAGAAACCTTTGTGTATTATTATTTCTTCTTATAATTAGATGATGAAGTCAAATATTTCTCTACTACAAGAATATTAACTCATTCATTTCAAATTTCTGGGCTTTCATATTCTTATTGCCATAGTACTTTATCTACAAAAACAGAAAATAAAATAAAAATTCTAAGATAAATGTCATTTTCTATTTCTCCTTATATTTTAAGGAATGGACTTAAGTATGGTTTTCTTTTGTGTTCTCAAAATCTATTTTATGTATGATGTATAGTGGATATTCAATAATATCTGATTAATTTCTTAAAATGCAGGGACAATCTCAGTCAGCACTGTAAGTAACTAGATAACTATTATTACTAGAAAATATAGTTATATGATAAATAAGATTGGAACTGTGGCAAAATGACAAAATTAAGGACATTTTGTGGTCCCTGGTGCCTGGGAGCAGAGTTTTCACCATGTCTAGGAGGACAGCTAAAGCCCCAGGTTAGGTAGATATTGTCTTTCTTTGAACTCTTTCTCTCTGATTGTCATCTCACAAGGCTGAAAACTGGTAGAGTAGGAGAAGCCAGGATGAAAAATCCAAATTATGGGTGGGCTATTTAAACTAAACTCCAGGGTTTAGGAAATAAATTCTGGCTTGTTCTTTTTATATATACGCTGGAAAAAGGAGAAGCTGCTTTTAGTTCAAGCAGAGAAAAATCCTTCATGTAATGCAGCCTAGCTCACCAAAGCTTAGGTTTTATAACAACAGTTTTAAAATAATAAGAAAATCAATAATAATAGTGTACATTTGCAGAGATATTTCTTCTATTTTTTTAGGGACTAGGAAGGTAGCTTACTGGCTGTGGTTAATACAGGTGCCTGCTTAAGACTGAGTCTCAGCCATATCCACAGTCTTTCTGTCATCCTCAGAGCTAAGGCTTGTCTTCTAAGAAAGGGGGAAGTAGAAAAACATAATATTGCAGAGTTTGGCTTAGGATTACACATACTTGAGACAGAGGTATAGGACCTAGGAACAATGAAAAATTCTGCTTCTTTACTGTCCCATTAATGATCTAGTTTCATCAGTAAATGTAATTAGCATCGAAATAGGAAAAGAAAACTGATCTTTTGTTAATCCTTCTTTTCAGGACAGCATGTTTCCTTCTGGCCCAGGGTGGGTCTACAAATGCCTTCTAGGAATTAAGGCCTGAAATCAGGGGCTTCAAGAGTCTGTTTGCATATAGGAACAACATTTATCGGGAGTGGGGCAGACGGGAGGGGGAAGAGGAGATGGGGTATATACATACCTAATGAGTGCAATGTGCACGGTATGTGGGATGGTCATGCTCGAAGCTCTGACTGGGGATGGGAGAGAGGGGGGCGAGGGCAACATACGTAACTTTAACATTTGTACCCCCATAATATGCTGAAATAAAAAAAAATAGTCTGTTTGGCACTTTATTTTACTGCAGTTGACTGATACCCAAGTGGCAAAAGAAATTCCTCTGAATTCTTGCCTTCTTTTCCCCAAGTAGAAGATTCTCCTAAGTTGCACTGCCAGGAGTTGGCGGAGGGCTTACACAGGTACTGGATTGGCCATCCCCACTCCTGTCTTACTGGGTCATGTACACTGCAAGTCCGCTGGCTCAGAAGCAGTACAGACACAGAAATTTCCCAAGGACTGTAGGCTTTGTGGCTCCATTGGCTTATGAATTTAGTCCAGATACCAGGTTGGTTTTTGTCAGCCAATGGTGGAGCTAACCAGAACTCAGGTTTCAGGTTAGAGGATTTCCCCTAGCCAGGATGATCTAAATTCTTCTTCCATGGGCATTGGCAGAATTCTGCTGTTGTGTTCCCCTCTGCCAGGGTGGCCCTGAGTTTCAATGCAAAGTCCCACAGTCACTTCACTTTCCCTCCCCTAGGCTCATGGATTATCTCTCCACTGGGCTTACTGGTGCTGCACAGCTAAGGAATAGAAAAAGTGTGGCATATGCAATGCAAAATTGTCTTTTCTGCCCTCTTCTGTGGCTCTGTTCTTGACATAATGTTAAAATTAGGTAGTATGATCACTCACCTAATGTTTGCTTCTTCTGAAGGTGCTCGCTTGCATGGTTAGTTGTTCAATTTGGTGTTCATGCATAGGGACAATTGCTGGAGGTTTCTATTCAGCCATCTTGCTTGACTCCTGCTCCTGAGAGTCTTTCCTTGAAGCCAAGACAATATAAACCATTCTTTCAGTCCAAAACATATTAAAATAACTTATTCTTTTTATTCATGGGTGCATAGAAGTTTCAGGGGAACCAAAGCTTATACAATTTGGGAGATTATTATTAAGGACAAATACAAAAGCAAATAAGAAATTTAGATATGAAAATAAATATTTAAAATAAGATAAAATCATGAATTATAAATTTTAAAAGCTTACAAACAATGTCATCAAAAAGTATAGGAAAAATGACATAGCTTTTAAAACTTTTTAAATGCTTAATATATATCTGTAATATTTTCTCTCTTTTTTTTAGACACACTTTGATCACTTCTTCATAAGACAATAACTTTGTAATATCAGTTTATTCAGAGATAATAGAAAGACAATTCGTTTCTGCCTCTAGCATAGTTGTTTGATTATTCTTTTTATTTTTGAAAGTTGTATGCATAAAACATGATGTTGCATAAAGATATATCCTTTGTTTGTAGTTATGCTTTAGTTTTGTGCCCTTCAAAACAAGAATTCTGAAATACTGAAAGTTGTTTTGCACGATTTCTGTCCAAAAAATATTTATGCTATATATATGTGTGTATATATAATGTGAATATATATATCACATACATATACAAATACACACGCATATATCCACATACACATAACATTTCTAATTTTATATGCTGCATATCAAGTATATTCCTGACACAAAAGAACTTCTGTTTTGTTTAGGCATTGAAGAGAAATAAGTCTCCATTTAGACTTTTACACACAATGATTAAAAAACTTCTACCCCTATATACTTCAACTATTGTTTAATTCTCTGTTACTGATATTCTCCTAGTGACAGGAGAGAGAGTATTTGCTCATATCTTGATATAAATGTCCTTGAAATTTCATAGGGCTGAGTTAGCATTTTCCTAGGGTGGTGATTAGCAGTATTCATAGAAGCCATTGCTAAACTGGAAGACTTAGCGCTTATTTAAATTTACTTAGAAATGACCAACATAAATCTATGCAACTGTGACTAAACTCATGTGTCCTCATTCAGCTTTACCATAGGTAAATCTCTAACTATAATGCAATGGAGGAAAGAATGGAAATGAGCAATGGTATTAACATGTGGATAAAATATCTTTATTTGGAATTGTTTTAAAGACAGGTGACCAAGGGAATGTAATGCAGAACCCTAACTCAGAGCCTGGAAACCTGTATGAAGAAGGACCTCTAAAACTTAAGCCTCATTAGCCTTATGGTAAGTCTGTCTCTGGATATATTAATCTCATTTTTGCTTCAAATAGGGTGGTTTCTGCTTCTTGAAAATGAACCCTGACTATGAAGAGACAGAGGTTAACATTATTTTATATACCCTCTACCTCAAAAAAAATTAATTTCAGAAACATCAAGAGCTATCTCAATTAAAATGAAACCAGACTACTCAGTATGGCTCTGATTGCTCGCCGTGGTGTTTCCTGTTCTTTCTCAAACTCATGTTAGTACCATTTCAACCCTGCCTACTATACATCTTCCTGCTTACAAGATAGAGATGTTTTCTCATTAATGATTTAATTAGGTGTTTTAATTAGAGTACATCATTTTATAGGATCTGTCCAAAACAGCAATAAAGAATATGCTGTTGTTACTATGTCCAATTTAAGTAAGTATAACAATAATAAAAATTATAAAATAAATAATAGAAATTTTACTTTATAACACACAATTCTTCTATTTTCATAGTGCCTAACATAGAGGAAGGCCACAACTAAATTTTCATTGAAAGAAAAAAAAACTGAAAGAGGAAATTTAGAAAGAAACAAAATAAAGTATAGCGTGTATACTTAATTTCATGAAAAAATGAAAATATATTGTTAATTCTCTATGAAAGGAATAATTATTAATTTCTACTTAGTAAAATATTAGATACTGTATATTACTGTCAAGATATATTATGTTTGTGGTTAGTGTTCATTGTAATACCAATCTCTATTTGTGTATTTGTAGTTGGAGGTAGTGAAAAAAGCAAAATAGTATCAACTGAATATTTCTCAGAGAGGCCAAGTAAAATGTGTTTCCACTGATTAAGATCCAATTTGCAGGGTTCTTTTTAAAATTTTTAAGTAAATTTTTTAGTATATCCAAATATTATCTTGCCCATTTAAGATATTATATATTTGATACAGACATAATAACATATTTAACATGTCACTGATTCATGCTTATTTACTATGAGACACCCAAGAGTTAGGAAGATCTAACTGTTAAACACCTCCTATTGTTATATCTCCTAAACTGCTTTCTTGAGATCACAGCTCTTGCCCTTAAGATCTATGTGCCAACATGCAGACTCTTAGCCAAGACTCCAAACAAATTCCCTGAAAAAATAATTTAAGCAGACATTATCATTTTATATTTTGTGTCTGCACTTCTTGATATTTTAAGCAATTTTTATGAACGTTCTTATATATGTTTGCTATAACATATGAATAAAGTTTTCTGTTAAAACATAAACCTAGGAGTGACATTATTGTATTGTAGATTATACACAGGTTCAATTTTATAAAGCCAGCTCTTTTCTCAAGTCTGTAGATCTCTCAGTATCTTTAACTCTTTCAATATTTTTCAAAAGAGAATAAAAATTTACAAGAAAATATTTCAAATATGTTCATCATTTGAAAAATATACTTTGATCTATTGACAGTATAAAAATACAATAGAATTTTACTTTGGGACCTTACCTGTTTATTTTAGTAAGTTATTATTAAATGTTCTAAAACTGATTTGTGTGAATAGCTGTACAACTTGATAAATTTACTAATAATCATTTAA
>CAUYMX010051776.1:0-26478 GCA_963573855.1 Lepilemur septentrionalis
GGGCATGGTGGCGCATGCCTACAGTCCCAGCTACTCGGGAGGCTGAGGCAGAAGGATCGCTTGAGCCCAGGAGTTTGAGGTTGCTGTGAGCTAGGCTGATGCCACGGCACTCTAGCCTGGGCAACAGAGTGAGACTCTGTCTCAAAAAAAACAAAAGAAAAAACAAATGCTGACAGTGAGAAAGAAACTAAAGAGGCAAGGAAAAGTATCAATCACCGCCTGAGATCCCAAAGAAGGAAGATCTGAGTCTTAAGGTTGTAATAGACACCGATGAGGGAGGTGACTAAAAAAAAGATATGAGAACATGAAAAATAAGCCTCATTGACTTCATCATTTTTTTCTACCATCCCTTTTATGTTGCCTGTGGTAAATATGCTGAACGCTGTCCATACCCATCAGTGAGGTGTGTCTTTAGCAAATATTCAATAATGAAGCAAGACATATATGTAATTCATCAAGTCTAGCCTTTAATAGGTTGGAATAACTAGAAAAGTAATTATTCTGAAGTTAAACCTTGATTTATGAACAATGTGTTGGCCAAGCCTGACTTCTCAGTAAATTTGTTTACTATTTTTAAGTTAATGGTCACTAACAGCCTGTAGCCAAGGATAAATAAATAGCTTGTTTGAAGACAAAAGCCTCACTGAGCCACCTAACTCAGCTATAACCAACCTATCAAAACATACTTATCATCACTATACCTACCATTCAAACAAGAACTTACCAGAACTAGTAAGAACTAAATTGCTTTGAAGGAACTATGAATAAGAAACATCCTATCTAATATTGGCAGAAGCAATTACACATTTCAAGAGACCAAACAACAGAGGGACCATTTAATGTATTATTAATTCTAAGAGGACAGCTTACGATCTGCCTATAAAGAAAATATTCCATGAACTCTTCAGATATTTTCTCCTGTAGCTGGAATAACAAAAAGAAAAAAGAAAAAAAAAGAAGAAAGAATTCTTTCAGATATGATTTGAATCTTAATGGAAAGGTGGGGGCAGGACCATTAAGATGCTGATGTCATTGAGCAGGTTTCATACATGGCGATGATATAAAATGTCTCCAAAATAGCATTTAAGGTTTTATCTTCTGAGATTGAAGTTAGAAAGAAAATAATGCAGGAGACAGAATAATTCATTGTTTAAAATAGCAAACCTCTGAAGCGTAAGTGACTGCAGAGTTCCAGGGACCCTCAAACCCAATCAAAGTGACCCGGGTATAACCTCAGAAAGCCAGAGAGAATATGACTGTTGAGGACTGCCAGCCTGTGCCTGACCATGGTTGGAGGTCTGCAGTGAAGAGGGGCACATCCTCTGAGCAGTAATTAGGCAGTGCCCCTCCTACACAGCTGAGGAGAGCAAGTCCCCAACTCATAAATACAACTACTTGAGCCTGGTGATATCATAAGGGCCTGATACTATTAGTCACCAAAACCATCCAGCAGACTCCCTCTGCATTGATTCCTTGCACAGAAAACCAAAATTGATTTTCCACAGAGCTTGCCTTCAGGGAGAGAATGCAATAACCACAAACTCAAGTACTAGTCTGTTTAACAGTTCTGTTTCTCACTGTAAATGAATCTTCACTCTTAGGATTTTGACCACGTAAGCCAGTTCCCAAGAAACTGGTCATCACACCTTCTTCTTATAAAATTGAGGCTGTGAACCTTTAGAGATAAGGTCTAGCCCCTAGTTATGACTTCACCAAGGTAATACCACCTGGGAGGGCTCTGAGTATGACACCAGCTAGAATTTTCCGGGATAGGTAGCTTCTCCATTTAAGATCTCTTCAAGTAGAATACAGCTGGACAAAATTTGGCTGGGTCTGGATACTTTTCAGTATTTTTATAATTTGCATTACAAATAATTAAATCAACTATCATTTATCACTTACTACATTCACACACTGTTCTAAAACTTAATATATCTTCTTTATTTATCACGACAATCTCATGAGGTAGTAATTTTAACCCCATTTTAAACAGAATACAGGCTCAGAGAGGTAAAGAAACCTCTCCAAGTTTGCACTACTGGTATACGCTGAGCTGCGATAGATTCCAAAGCTGGCTTTTAGCCAAATATGATTCATAACTGTTAGAATTTTAAAAAACGAACTTTACTTTGGATTTTCTTAATTACTAGAGTAAGGTTGAATATCTTTTCATATATCTGTTGGCCATTTCCTTTTCTCTTCCGTGAACTGACAACATATACTCACCATTTATAGCTACCACTCACATAAGAACTTATCAGAACTAAAAAGAATTAAACTGGTTTGAAAGCATTATCAGTAGAGAAATCATATTTAATATTGGCAGAAACTAATAGGCATTACATATTCTAAGAGATCCCCAACCTCTATGTTTTGATTGTTATTTTCTTATTAAATAGAGTTCTTTATATATTCTGAATACAAGGCCTCTGCCCGTTAGATGTGCTGTAAATATCCTGTCTGTGGCTTGTCTTTTGTTTAAGGTATCTTTTGTCATGCTTAAGATTTATAGTTAATGTAATCATATGATACACTTTATGGTTTTATACTTTGTTTATGAAATCCTTTCTTACCCCAAGGGTAAATAAAGATATTCTCTTACGGTTTCTTCCAAAAGTTTCAAAGTTTACACTTATGTTGTTAATACATTTGGATTTTTCCCTAGTCTGTTCTGTTGGCCTGTTTGACTTGCTCTTTACCAATGACACACTGCTCTGACTAGAGAGACAGGTTCTGCAAATCATGCTGGCCCACAAAACTTTATCTCCATCAATTCTTTTTCAAAATAGCCTTGGCTCTTTACCATATGAAATTTAGTATAAGCACATAAAACTTCATCCAAAAAATCCTTTTGAAATTGTGATTGGTACTGCATTGAATTTTTAAACTTACCTGGGGAAATTAACCTCTTTATGATACTGTTCCCATCCATGAACATGGTCTCTGTTTATACAGGTCTCTCAACCAAGTTTCCTCCCCAAGATATATATGTCTTGTTCAGATTATTTTCCAGATGCCTTATAGTTTTTTGTGGCTATTGTGAATGGGATATTTTTATTCAATTTTTTTTTTTTTTTTTTTGAGAGATGTGGTCTCACTCCATCACCCAGGCTGGAGTGCAGTGGCATAATCATAGTTCATTACAGCTTTGAACTCTAGCCCTCAAGGGATCCTCCTGCCTCAGCCTCCTGAGTAGCTGGGGCTATAGGCACATACCACCACACCTGGCTGGAATCTTTTTAAAAATATACATTTATTAAATATATATTTAGTTATTGTTAGTATACAGGAATGTGATTGATTTTTGTATTAGGTTGAATCATATGAAACTGCTGATATTTATTTGGCCATTTTGACCTACAAAAACTATAATTTCATCGAAACCTGAGCCTAAGCAAGAGTGAGACCCCCATCTCTACTATAAATAGAAAGAAATTAATTGGCCAACTAAGAATATATAGAAAAAATTAGCCAGGCATGGTGGCACATGCCTGTAGTCCCAGCTACTTGGGAGGCTGAGGCAGAAGGATTGCTTGAGCCCAGGAGTTTGAGGTTGCTATGAGCTAGGCTGATGCCATGGCACTCACTCTAGCCCGGGCAACAGAGTGAGACTCTGTCTGAAAAAAAAAAAAGCAGTAGGTTCCTGCTGGAGGGCAAATTTGAATACAGCTTGGTGTCTGCCACTTAAGCTATTCTCCAATTGGCCCTTACAAATTCATACCTTGATTCTTGGACAAAAGGCCTGTAATAAAAGAGCGGATAAAAACTAAGAATTCCTCTTTCTTAAAAGATGCACAAAATGTTGAAAGTACCATCATAAATATTTGTGTCGGCAGTTATGACGCAAAGAGGGGATGGTACTACTATATGGACAAGGTGCCAGAAGTACAGACATCTGTACAGTGCAGGAGGACTTTGACATCTGTCAGTGGCTGCTGCAGTGTAAAAATTGGCCAGCACTGGCTGCAGTGGTGGCACGTTCAGTGGCTAGCTGCAATGGCGTCTGTGGTAGCCCCACCAGCGAGCACCACCAGTATACTGTATTTAGGAGTCAGGTCAGAAAAGATGGGCAGGCTTGGTACAGGCCCTGGATGACAGACAACAGTGGCATCTGTGTGCTTTGGTTTTATAGCTTAAACCTTATTTTTTGAAGAATAACAAAGACACTAATCAAAATTAGTTGAGGCAGAAGAGAAGGCAAAATGGTAGTCTGGAGAGTTGGTTTATGGCAAATTCATTATGTACCTTCTGGAAAAGTCTCAACTGTGTGGCAGAATTTGAAGAAAACTGGTGTTACTAATAGGAAGTAGGGAAAAATCCAGTAAAACGATGATTTTATTTTTACAATTCCTCTCCCCCCCTGGCTGGTGTGGCCAAGCAAAAGGAGATCACATTTACTCAAAGGATTATTTGGCTATATAACTTTGTTGTTTTCAAAGGGAGCTTTAGAGACAAAAAGAAGGTAGAAAATGCCACTTAAGAGATGTGTAATTTGGGCAGAAAAAAGATGTTCATTCTTTTTGGATTTGCTGCTGTTAGGGTAATTTTAGACCATTTAAAAATATTTGCTGGTGAAGTATTCTAAATGTCTTTTCCTATAGATGCTGCTAAATGGGTAAATAAATGTATTCAAAGAGTTGCCTGAACTGTGACTTGAGTCCTATACCCCAAAGATATGTACAGGAAAATTATATTTTTATTTTCTTTCTTAAAACCCAAATAAGCCCCTCGTTCACTCTGCAAAGAAGTAGCATGAAGGAGTCTGATTCACATGACAAAAATGTGTGTATATTTTTCCAAAAAAATAAGAAAAGCACTTAAAATAGAAGGACATGCTTACATAACACATTCCTCTCAGGTATTTTAACTGTTTACCACGTTGGGGACAAAAAAAATGTAGGACAAAGTAGCTGACTCATTGACCATGAAGCAGTTCCATTTGGAAACGTACCCTGCTGACAGGACTTATCATTTTCAACTTTTACCATGGGAGCTGAACACAACATCTTAGTGATTTTCTTTCCTCCTCTGAACGATAGCTCTTTCTCTGTCCTACAGACAGCATTAGCAGCTCCTGTCTACTGAAGATCAAAAATGAAGATAAAATATCTCTGAAGCAATAAAATCAATGAATAAAGAAGTTTTGGTTTATAGTTCAAATTCCATTTTCCTTGACACATCTAGGTGAGATATCTCCACCTGCATTACTCCCTGAAGGGCTTGTTAACTGTGCCTGTAAACTAAGATGCTTCCAGAAACCTGTGTTCTCTCTTTGAAGGAAACATAATCAATACTGATTGGTCATCCCTTTTGTTATATGGTCACTAAATACAAATACAGTGGTTCTCATTGGAAAGTGTGACTGCTCTAACCAGGTTAGCTCAGCTTCTGAAATAATGAGAGTAACCATATTTGCAGGGATTTTATGAAAAAGAAATCTCTCTATAGCTGTCTAGATACATAGAGCAGTCTAGGTAAAAAGATACACACACACACTGTGATATACATGTAAGTAGGTATGTATGTATACAGATAGATATAGAGGGACAGAGAGCTAGATTGATAGATATGGAGAGATAGATTAATGAATTAGATGAGATTCTCTCTGTGAGATGAACACACATAAATATTAGGGGGTGAAAATTTGCATAACTCAAAGGAGCTTTTGCTATTCTAAAATATGCCAAAATATTCACTTGTAATCAAAGAAATATTTTGTATATATTTGGAAACCCAGCAAATGAACCCCACTTTCCAATCTGAGCTCACTTGGTAAGAAATAGATTATAGTGACATGCCTGTAAACACTTTAAAAGAACCTGGTTGGTCAGTGGGCTCACATGGGAGGCATCTTTGCACTTTCTAAAACTGAAGCCTGGTGTTAGACAAATCTTTTCTACCTGATCACAAGCGATACTGTGATACTTCTCCAATGAAGAGTTCTTGAAACGTTCAGAATCAGATTCAGTTCTGCTATACTCAACAACCCAATCTGTTTTACTACATGACATCACTTTGCAAAGAAATGCAATAGGCATAGTTTAAGTGTTTACCTGCCCGAAGCTTCTCTGAGAAAACTGCCTTTACCAGAGCCTCTGGAAAGGCAGAAAGTATGCTTTTATATCACAAGCCCTCATGCCAATGGCTAGCTGGATCAGGAGTGTCCCTGACACAATAGTGACCATCCGTAGACTGCTCACTGACTTGTAGTTTGTGATGCTTGATTCCAGGAAGATGAGATCAGTTAACTGGGAGTTCTCTGAAGAATTTAAAGAGAGAAACTGAGAGACTGTGAAGTTTAGGAGTGGTGGATCATCATCATAAGTGATTCCCTGATTTTGAACAAAGACCCTGAGACTGTGATAATTATCAAGAAACTTCACAAGGTGAACGCCCCCCCCCAAAAAAAAACCATGACAAAAAAACCAACCAACCAACCAAACAAAAAAAAAAACAGAATAAGAGACTCTATTTTCTATACATGCATTGAAATTACATATAGAGCTTTATGTTTGTGAGATTTTTTTCAGCAAATAAATTACCAAGTGAATGGATACAATACTAAAAATAAGCTAAAATTGCCAAGATATATAAAAAGTTAGATTTTTAATTTTACATTGTGATGAATTTTATGATTTGACAGAATAATATTTAAAACTCAGCACTCTTCATTGGCCATGAAATTTAGTCAAATATGTGCCTTAGATTCTTTAAAATGTAAAGAAAAAAATTACCTCACTTTTCTCCCAAAGCTACCAATGTTACTTAACAAGCACTATTAAGAAATCGATTGCAAACCAAAATGATTTAACTCCTTTTTTTTCAGGGACTGAATTGCCCTTTCAAAATGATAATTGGTAAGTTGCACATAAAAATTCATACGAGCTTGCCCTTTGCATGACTGTCTATCAATATTTGTTGAGTTTTTATGTAATAAAATGATCTTGGCACTTCCCTAGCATATCACATATGAATGATTGTTATAAGGTGATAACTAATTTTACACAGGAATTTTTTAAAGAAAAAGAATATTTACTTAAACAATCATCATTATCAATTGGGGCAACAGAAAATAAAAGAAGAAATTGTTTAAAAATTCAGTAACTAAAACCGTAATGGGACTCTGAGTTGGTGGGGTGAGAAAATCAGATTTAGTGTATCAAAATTTGGGGAAAATATGTACAATTATAACTTGGATGTTGGGAACATTCTATAAGTATTCATCAATTTTAACAAGTATGATTTTCTGAAATTCTCTAAAGTTCACATGTCAACAGTTAAGATTTTAAGTTTGTAAATGGAAATATATATGTGCAAATATTTCATACATTTTGCCATGATGACTGTGAACTGTTAGAAGAGCTTTTAAATTCCAAGGTTCTTCTGGTACCTTGGTTTACATGTGTCACTTTTATTTTTCTGCATGATTCCTCAAAAATAGCCAGTTAGTTTTCTCTCTTTTTTGTTTAGTAGATATTTAATAAGGATATTCAGAGATTTCTAGTTAATGCTTTTAAAATAACCTCCCAAAATGCAGTTACCTAAAAGCAACAAGAACACAATGAGGATACACAAATGAGAGATTTTTGTCTTTAGTTATGTATAGGAAATAATTTTTTCTATTATTAATTATGGCTATCTTAAATAAACAATACGGTTGTATTTTATAAATGAGAGATCTATAAGAAAAATTTGATTTTTAAAGAATCAATAAAATAGGATGATAAATACAACTTTAATAGGAATTCCATATGTAGGGTTATTAAAAAATTTGACCTAAATTATACTTGCTATTGACAGAATTGTAACACACGTACTCCACATTTCAAAAAATTTAAGAATATAACTGGATATAATTAAAATATTGTAAATGTATGCATCTATACTGCTGAGTATATCAAGCAAAAATAAAGTGGCTGATACCTCAGAACATACTATCTAATCTACAACTTCAGTTCACATATATTTCTTTTCATTTTTATGCTTTTATCATATACCTTTACCATCAAAACTGTGTTTTTAATCAATATTTTAATTTTATCTATTATTATATTGCCATCTAAAAATTTATATTTTTTGTCATGAACTGATTTTTTAGTTTATTCTTGTCCAATTTGAATTTGTTATTGAATTTATAATCACCAGAGAATAGGGACTAGGATGCACATTTGGCATACCTCAAATAAGGTACGATTTGAATATTGGAGTAAATTATCACTCGAAAGTTAATACTTTTTTCTTCTACAAACTACAAAGTCCTAACTCCTTATAAAGTTTCAAAAAATAACTTATAAAACCAAGAATGATATTTAGAATTGTCACATTAATAGGATGTCATGGATAATGACATATAGCATTCAATGTAATTGAACTGGAGAACTATGCAGTGTTACAAAGACCTAAGGCTTCACCCAGGTCAAGGAATAAATTCCTTGTAGTAGATGCATTGGAAATGACATGACTTACTTTGTGGACTGTTGTTTAAATAACTAGTTGGTGTCTATTTTTGTAAGGAACTGACAAAGTGACAAGTTTGCGTTAGACAGCCACTTACTTACAACTGCTACTCACCTGAGCACTGGGGGTGCTACTCACCTGCACACTGCATCCTGTTTGCTTTACTTAAACAGATGTTTCAATTCACTAAAGTAGAATAATTGAGTATGCATATGCTAAATATTTGTGAGGTTCTAACACGTGCTAATTGCTAGAGTCAGGCCCTTTTAATAATATCCAATTAAATAAATGAGCAAATGACAGAAGATACCACATGTATAGATTTTGGCCTAGAAAATAAGTTACACTTAATTTGTGTGAAGAAATCCTTCAATTTCATTTTGATTTAAAAATCAAGAAGAAATAGTCTTAAAGTATACTGACAATTTTGTTACTCTAATTTCACATATCTGATAAACCAACTTCCTATCCAGGCAAACAGAATGAATTATTTGTGTGAGAGACTCATGAAGACTGGAAGGGTAATTAGGAATAAGTCACTTAACCTACATTGGCATTGTTTCCCGGGAAAAAGATTTTTATCAGTGCTCAGCCATTTTTGTCTCATGTCTTGCTCTCTTGCTTTATTGTATCTTGCACTTAACACAATCAGATATGGTGGCCTGGTCTTGTACCTCCAATCAATGGCATATCTAGCCAGGACTCTGCTTTCTGTGTTCCAATTTCTCCATGCACACCTGAGTAATGAAGGTACTTAATAAATGAGGGTTGTTTTTAAACAAGGGCAAGGGAATAAGATTTTAGCTTCAAGTCCAATACTTTCTCCAATTTATCTTTCATATAACTGATATTTTGATCTCCATTTTCTTCTAATAATTATTCTCAGTTGTTTAGAACCTAGAAGGGAAGAGGAATCCTTAATTGGCAACAATCCCCAACAGTTTACAAGTTAACTATTCTCCATTTAAAGCGAAAGGTGAAAGAAATTGGAGCACAAGGATAATAGCTCAATAGCCAAATGATTTCACAAAATTTTTCTCTGTCTGGGACCTCATTTTCTCTTCTATGCCTTGAAGGTATATATCATACCTAAATCTTACTATTCTACTTGCCTTCATTTAATTCTTAAGTTCCTCATAATTATACCTATGATAGGAAGAATATTTAGTAAGACCAGAGCAAATATCAATCATATAAAAATACCTCTTTTTGGGGAATTGTAAATAAAGCTGTTATAAACAGTCACATGCATATTTCTATGTGGACATAAATTTTCAACTCATTTAGGTAAATACCTGATAATATAGATGCTGGATCCCATATAGTAAGACTATGTTTAGCTTTATAAGAAAGTCACAAACAGTTAACCAAAGTGGTTGTACATTTTGCATTTCCACAAGTGATGAATGAGAGTTCCTGCTGCTCCATATCCTCAACAGCATTTGGTGTTGTCAGTATTCTGGATTTTAGCCATTCTGTAATAATAGGTGTGTAGTGGCATCTCATTGTTTTCTAATTTGTGATTCCCTAATGACAGACGATGTTGGAGATCTTTTTATATTTATTTGCCATCTATATATGTTCTTTGGTGAAGTGCCTATTAAGATCTTTTGTGTAGTTTTTAATTCCACTTTTTTATTATTGAGTTTTAAGGGGTTTTTTTTGGTATATTTTGGCTATCCTTTATCAGATGTATGTTTTGCAAATGTTTTCTCCCAGTCTATGGCTTCTCTTTCCTTGTTTTAACAATGTCTTTTGAAGTAGAGACATTTTTAATTTTAATGAAGTCCAAATTATTTTTTTTTTCATGAATTGTGTTTTTGGTGTTATATTTAAAAGCTCATTTCTCAACTGATCTAGATTTTATTCTGTATTTATATTCTAGAAGTTCTATAATTTGCATTTTACATTTATTTCTATTATCCAATTTGAGTTATTTTTGTAAAAGAAATAAGCTATGTCTCGATTCATATTTTGGCATTGTGAATATTCAGTTGTTCCAGTACTATTTGTTGAAAAGACTATACTTTGTTGAATTGTCTTTGACCCTTTGACCCTAGTCAAAGATCAGTTGACTGTATTTGTACGAGTCTATTTCTGGGCTCTCTGTTCTGCTTCCTGGATCTTTTTTTGCCTATTTGTTCACCAGTACCACACCATTTTGATTTCTGCAGCTTTATAGTAAATCTTCTAATTGGTAGGGTCAGTCCTCTGACTTTGTTCTTCTTCAATATTGTATTGGCCATCCTAGATGAGAGAGAGAGAGAGAGAGAGAGAGAGACATAGAGATACTATAAGGAATTGGTTCACATGATTATGAAGGCTGAATCCCAAGATTTATATTTAGCTAGCTAGAGGCCCAGGAGAGCTGATGGTATAGTTCCAGTCTAAAAATTGGTAATTTCAAGATCCAAGAAGAACTGATGTTTCATTTCAAGGTCAAAACACAGAAAAAGACTAGTGTCTTAGCTCAATAGTCAGGCAGGAGAAAGTCCCTCTTATTCAGCATTTTTGTTTTGTTTAGATCTTCAGTTGATTGGATGAGACCACCCACATTAGGAGAGGCAATCTTATTTACTCAATCTACTGATTAAAATGTTAATCTCAACCAGAAACATCGTCACAGACATACCCAGAATAATGTTTGACCAAATGTCAAGGAACCCCCACGGAGTGGTCAAATTGACACAAAATTTACCTTCATAGTGGGTGTTTTGTATTTCCATATAAACTTTGAAATCAGACTGTTGATATCCACAAAGTATCTTCCTGAGATTTTGACTGGGATTTCATTGAATATATAGACTAAGTTGGAAAGAACTGATATCTTATCAATATTAAGATTCATCTTAATACTGATAATATAAAATGTGTGTGACCAAAGTTTTATATTTGCACTACCCATCTGTATAGCTTTTATTTCTTTTCTTGCCTTATTGGATTAGCTAGGACTTCAGTAGTGATGTTGAATAGAATTGGTGAGAGGAAATATCATTGCCTTGTTTCTCCACATGGAAAAAACAATTTGGTGTCTCACAATTAAGTATAATATTAGTTGAGGATTTTGCTGTAGATGCTCTTTATCAACTTGAGAAAGTTCCCTTCTAACCCTATTTTGCTGAGAGTTTTTATCATGTATGGTTGTGGAATTTTTTCAAGTGGTTTTTATACATTATTGATCTAATCATACAATTTTTCTTCTTTACCTGTTCATCTGATACTTTACATTAATTGATTTTTACATGTTGAACCAGTCTTATACAACTGGAATAAATCCCTGTAGGTTGTGATGTATAATTCTTTTTATACACTGTTGGGTTCAATATGCTAACAGTTTGTTAATAATGTTTATATCTATTCATTTAAGATGTTGGTCTGTGGTTTTCCTTTCTCGTCTTTGTCTGACTTTGGTTTTAGTTTAATGCTGGCCTCAGAATGAGTTAGGAGGTATTCTCTTTGTTTCTGTCTTCTGAAAGAGATTGTAGAGAATTGGAATAATTTCTTCTGTAAATAGTTGGTAAAATTCACAGTGACACTATTTCGGCCTGGTGTTTTCTGTTTTAGAAAGTTACTAGTAATTGATTCAACCTCTTGAATAGATATGGGCTTATTCAGACATTTATTTCTCCTTGTGTGAGGTTTGATAGATTGTGTCTTCTAAAGAATTGGTCTATCTCATCTAAGTTATAAATTTATTGGCATAGAGTTGTTTATAATATTTCCTTATTATCCTTTTAATGTCCAGAGGATCAGCAGTGTTGTCTTCTCTCTGTCTCTCTTTCTCTCTCTTGTCTTTGTTAGCCCACTAAAGGGTAATCAATTGTTTTGATCTTTTCAAAAAAACAGCTTTTAGTTTTTTTGATTTTTCTCTATTGATTTCCTCTTTACAATTTCATTTATTTCTGCTATGATATTATTTTTTTCTCCTTACTTTGGATTTAGTTTGCTCTCTTTTCTTAGTTTCCTAAAACTGAAGCTTTAATTATTGATTTTAGATATTTCTTCTTTTTAAACATATGCATTCAATGCTATGAATGTCCCTCTAAACATTGCTTTTACTGTATCCCACAGATTTTGATAAGTTGCGTTTGAATTTTAATTTACCTCAAAATAATTTTAAATTTCTCTTGAGACTTCTTCTTTGACCCATGTGTTATATTAGAGTTATTTAGTCTCCAAGTGATTTGATATTTTCCATATATCTTTCTGTAATTTATTTCTAGTTTACTTCCATTTGCGTCTAGTCTCTCCTTCCTTGCATTGTTTCTGAAGAGAAGTACAATGGAATTCCTATCTTTGCTCCTATATAGGTAGAATGTTTAATTTTTTTCCTCTGGCTTATTTATATTACAGTATTTTTTGTTTCTAGCATTTTGTTTTAATTCTTTCTTAGGGTTTCCATAATATTGCCTACTTTGCCCATCTGTTCTTGCATGTTGTTTAGTTTTAAAGGCCTTAGCATATTAATGTCACAAACATAATTAAACAAACAACAATAACAAGTTCCTGAGGGATGGGAAGATGGGTATCAGTATCCAGAGTGTTATAATATTTTATCTAATATGTCCAATTCTCAAAAAAAAAAATTACAAGAGTGGCAAAGAAATAAGAATGTGTGATCTACATATAGCAGTAAGAGCAAAAAAAAAAAATTAAATTGCCTTTGAGAGAGTCTAGCTGACGATTTAATAGGTTAAGACTTGAAAACTATCACTGTAAATATGTTCAAAGAACTAAGAATAAGCATATTTAAAGAAGTAAACAGAGGTATGATGACAATGAGATTGTAAATTGGTGCTGCAGCCTTTGAAAACAGTTTAGCAGTTTCTCCAATTTTAAACATAGAGTTAACATATGACCCAGCAACTCCACTCCTAGGTATAAACCAAGAGACATGAAAACATATATCCACACAAAAACTTGTATGTGAATGCTAAAAACAACATTGCTTGTAATTGCCAAAATTGGAAACAGCATGTTCATCAACTGATGAATGAATAATTAAAATGTGGTATATTTATGTAGTGGAATTCAGCAATTACAAGCTGAATTACAAGTATAATGAAGTACTGATACATACTTTGAATGGATGAACCTTGAAAACATTATGCTTTGTGAAAGAAGCCAGACACATAAGACAACATATTTGATGATTTCATTTATATAAAATGCCCAGAATAGGCAGATATGCAGAAACAGAAGGCATATTAGTGTTTAATTTGGGGTGGGGGTGGGGAGATTGGTGGGAAATTGGGAATGATTGCTAAAGGGTATGGGATTTTTCTTTGAGTTGATTAGAAATGTTCTAAAATTGGTTATGTGAGGGTTGCACAATTCTGTAACTATACTAAAAACCATTGAATTATACACTTTAAATTGGTGAATTGTATGGAATGTGAACTATATGTCATTAAAAATGTTACAAAGAGAGAGAGCAAGAAAGAAAGAAAAGAAAAGAGGGGAGGAAGGAAGAAGAGTGAGCAAGCCAGAAAAGTTCAACCTTCTCATATGGAGAAACTCAGCTCTGAGTATTTAGTTTTCTCTTTAATAAAATGAATATTAGCTGCATCTATGGCATGAGGCTTTTTACAGGAAATACAACCTCAAAACCACTACTTATTTTACATCTGGACAAGTTTTATGAAGGATAATTAATTTTTCCTGGGTGCTGTGCACAGAGGAAAGGACGGTGTGTGGGTTCATGGGTTCGTATGTACATTATTACAGAAGAGAGGCAAGCATGGAGCAGCCAGTAGTCAATTTCCATGGATATTTCCTTGTATACAGCATAACATGGCCAAATAGGAAATATATTCCAGTTAGGTTGATAAGAATGAGGGTGAGGGAGATAGACATATCTAAACTGTTAGCCTGACAGGGGTTTTATAGGAAAGTGAAATCTTTTTGAGGGTGATAAAGTAACCTTATGATTGTTAGATGTGCCTCATCCTTCAGCTATTTTGACTAGAGGGTAAATTAATTCTAGCTTCTGAGTTTCTATTGTGTATTAATTAATAAAACTCAATTGTCACTGTTTTTTGAAATTATGAAAAGGAAAAAGTGTTTTGATTGTCCTAAACCATATTCTGTTGTTATTCTAGGGCCCTACCCAAGAATTCTGCTTATTCCAAAGACCTTCCATTTTTAGAATTAATTCTGTGTCTATGTTTTTATTTCTTCTGAACTATCCATTTTACTGGTATCTCATAGTCCTTGGCTATCATTTTCCCTCCGTACCTCACTTATACAAACATAGAATTTATTCTCTTTGTAAGGTTCTCAATACATACACACTCATACACTGAAACAAACTTCACACAAAGCGCTAGTGGCCAGATCAGATTTCACTAAAGGTTTGAGGAAAATGAAGAGGTTTTACAGCATGAATTAATCATCTCCTTTCCCCTCTAGATTTTGATAACAACCCACCTTTCCCTCTTCGCTAGCCCCTACCCTTAGGCATCCTCACAGATACACAAATCACTTTATTATGCAGAGCAATTTAGTTCTCTAAATTGTGCTTGGTGAGGCTCCAGGCATAATTTTGCATATCCAAAGACACAATGCCCTTGCTGAAACAATGGACTATTTATGCCCATTCTTTCCTTTCAGTAGGAAAAGCTGACAGAGGCTTTGACATTTCACTTTTTCCATTTTCTCATCTCTGTCAGTTTCTGAGTAAAAGGGAGTAGTATAGAGATTTATCTTCCCTTTAATGTGAAATGTGTTATATGTTTTTAAGGATTAAATTGTGACAATCAGATTTTTAAATAATATTTTCTTATTTGATGCAAATATTAAGGTTTTTCCAAATTGCTTTCCATAATTATGGAAAAAATTTTTCATTAATGTTTACAAACTTTGCCAGAGGTAAAATTTATTCCATAATGAGTGCCATTAAGTTAAATAGTAAATAATAAACCAGTCATAGGAATGTAATGTGTTGAGCAGTATTGATAATTCTTATCTGAAAACTATATTAATACATTTTCCTTTTCTGGAATCCACTACACACAGAGAAAGAGAGAGAGAGAGAGAGAGAGAGAGAGAGAGAGAGGGAGAGAGAGAGTTCATAGGAGTTCAGAGGGCTTTTAAACTATTAAATTATTTTAAAGGGGAAGAATATTTATATAGTTTGTCATTAAAATTATCAGTAGTGCCACCAGATTTCATTAGCACGTTTACTCATAGGTAAGGAGACTGCTACAGCCACACACATGTATTTCCGTGATGGGGAGTTTACAGGGAAATGCGGGCCTGCAAAAGCAGAGGGAAAACCACATGAGTGCAGAGGATGTGAAGAACAGAAAATGAGCATCACGCGTGGAAAAGGGGATGCGCTGGGGTGTTCTGCAGTGATTTACCTTCACCCTCGGGCTCCCTTCTCATCACATACCCTCTTCTATCTTCCTCACTGCACTTATTTTTTCCCCCAAGCATGTTCTCTTTACTTCCACCACAGGACCTTTGCACATGTTGGTCTTTCTATTTGGACCACTCAGTTATTCAGTTATCACCTCACTTACCTCTCCTCCAACCCTTCATCCTACACGTCCAATAACTAACTTTTTCTTTTTTTTCTCTTCCTTTTACAATTTCAGTTTATCTCTTATGCAGACATCTATTTCATACTTTCTATCTGGATTAGGTCTCTTATCTTATATTTCTTTCTTTCTTTTCTTTCTTTTTTTTTTTTTAGAAAACCTTATTTGTTTCCTTCATATCACTTGCCACAATTTAAAATTACTTATTAAGTTAATATTTGCTTGCTTACTGCTTGTCTCTCTCACTAGATGATAAGATCCATCATCGTTGCCCCAGGTTTACCACAAGACTTGTCCATGTAAATAGTTATTGAATTGATGAATTCAGAAGGGAAAAGAACATGGGAACAGGTTACACATGATAACATGTATTGTGCCGTGCACTAAACCTTATTGATTGTTTCGTTCTTAAGAAATTATATTTGTCAAGAGGAGTTGGACTTCAGTGGTTAAACTACACATGTAAGAGCCTTGCTAGAAGTGAAATACTTGTCCATTCGTTTGAAAAATATCACATATAAGCTTGTTTCTGGCTGTAAAGAAGTTCACTCTATCCCTGTATCTGTTTTGGTCAGAACCCGCTATACTGCTTCTGTCCTGGATGGGTAGGTTCTCTATGAAACTCACACAGCTTTATTTTACGCTCTTCAACAGTTGCATCCAGCAATCTCTTCAGGGGGGCAGGGCATAACACATTTTTGTCGTCTTCTTTATTGCGTGAATCTTGAGTCTGTATTGTTAAGGAAAGTTAAAAGGAAAAAGGTCTCCAAGTAAAAGAAAGATGTTAACTTAATTTAAATAAAGTTGTTATTCAAAAATAATTGCTGTGTATGGAGCATTAAAGTACTAACAGAGCCTTTGCCCATGTTGATTATGTGTCACCATCTGTCTTGTTGGCATTTTTAATGTAACTCGACACTTGTAATTTGACAGTGCTATAAACATTATTTGAAGTGAGATGACACGGGTATATATAGTTCCAGACATTCTTTTGGTGGTCTTATGCTTACTCAATGCAATAACAACTAAATTATTCTCATTTAGAGCGCATTGATTTTCTGTCTTTAGGGTACTCTAATTACCTTCAAGATAAGAGGCAAGCAGACCTACTTTCAAACTGAATGCACACCTCTTCACAGTTTACGCCACTTTCAAATGCTAGCTCTTTGCACAATGTCTTCATTTTAACTCTGGGGAATGTAAATCAAACACATCAAGCAGTTGTTAGTGTAATGAGTTATCTCCACAAAGGAACTGCAATTTTAAGTTTGGGACAGCCACTTTGACATTTAAAAAGCAATTCAGTGGAAACATCAAATAAAAGGAAAGGACACTGAAATATGACTTTCATTGCAAATCTTTCCAGAGGTAATTTTTAAACTCCCCTTTCAGTGACACAAAATGGTATTTTATCCACAATCCTTTGGTTTCATTAGGAACTCTTCCAACACCTTTGCCTTATAGGTTTTTAATTCCTAAGTTCCACAATCCTCTACCTTCACCTACGTTTTGAGGCACGTTCACACACTGGAAGAACTCTGGGAAATTTCTACTTTCCGACCTCAATTTCTGTTCTTCCCTCAGTGACTTCAGCGTGACTTTGGAACTTGCTTCTTGGTTTCATTAAACTATCATTTCTTCAATCCCCCTACCCCCGGTCCCATGAGCCCCTTATGGATTTATTTGTTTCTTCAGCTGTCTAGACTTCACAGTGAACCTTGACAGTGACTACTTCAAGAACACTTGCCTCATTTGCCCTAACTCTGCCTTCAGCTGTACGCAACCATAATGTAGAAACTCTAGTATCCACCTTCTCTACTTTCAGGTTTTAGAACAGCGCTCGAGATAATCATGAACCACTGATGCTTGCTTCCTTTATCAAGTCATCCTGTCTCAACTCTGTTGTCACTCAGTTGCCATTTATTCATCTTTCATTAAATCTTTATAACATTTCCACAATTTTTTCCAAATTGTACTCTTTGGCCTGCCAACTGCAATTCTCCTATCTTCCCCTGTATTTAGTAGATTATTTTGACTTTTTGACCAAAAGAATTTACAAATCTCTAAGGTGAAGTACTTTACCTCCTCCAAATGATTTCATTTCCCTGCCCTTTCTTCACTTACCTCTTAAAACAGCAGAAGAAAGAGTAAACTGGCTCCCTTCCTAAGACTTACGGTTTCAGTGGTCTTTTTTTCTTTACATCCTTTCTTATCTCCTTTGAAACTTTGCTTATTTAATTATACTTTCTCTCTTGAGCATTACGTATTTCTCTACTACTTCTTTCCTTGTACCCATAAACCAACTTTCTCAAGTGACTTATCAAAAAGAACAACAAATTCAAAATCTACTCTTGACCTGGCAATTATGTCTAACTCTTCTCTCTCTGTTTTAACCATTTTTCTTAAAGATGCCATATTGTTGCATCATATTATTTATCTAATCTGATTGCCTGTCTTTTTGGTTTTTGTTGTACCTTAAAGATTTTTAAATTTTTTTATTTTCATAGATTTAGGGGTACAAGTTGAAGTCCATTATGTGTATATATTGTATAGTGGTGAAGTCTGGGCTTTTTGTGTACCCATACCCAAAGAGTGATCATCTGTCTTTTAATTCATGAGTTTAGTCCATTTTATTTATCACAATAGCCATTAGATTAGAAATTATTTCTGCTCTCTTATTTCTTATTTTGAAATATAAGTACTTTCTGTATTGAATTGTTTTGTTTTCATCTTTCCTATAAGGACTCAACCCTGACCTTTTTTTCTCTTGCCCAAATTACCTTCTAAAAGGCCCTGTGGGTCACACCTTACAGATGATAAAATCTTATTAAAAGTGTTTTTTTATTAACCCAGCACAACGTAGCTTACTTTTCAAGCTGATTCCAGTACAGTCATCACATGACAGACAGCAGACCCATCTTAACTCCAGCGTTCCTTTCTACTGACTCCAGGTCTTTAGACAAAGCTTAACTCTTTAAACTGATTGCCAATAAGGAATCCCCAAAACCCACCTATGACTTGTAAGCCCCAGTTTCTAGATGTTTTGCCTTTTTGGGCTGAACCATTGTATACCTTCCATGTATTAATGTATGGTTTCCCCTATGATTCCTGTCTCCATGAATGTATAAAGCCAAACTAATCTGGCTGCCTTGGGTGCATTTTCTCAGGACCTCTTGAGACTGTGCTCCCTGGGCCATGGTTGTACATATTCAGCTCAGAATAACCTCTTTAAATTATTTTAGAGTTTGGGTTTTTCCATAGACACCTGCTTTCCTCTAGATAGAATCTTCCCCCAAAAGCCAAGTACTTTATTTAACTTGATATCATGCTCCTTTGATCACTTATTTTTTCTGTTTTTCTTTGCCTTTTCTTGACATTTTTTAGCAATCTCGATATGTTTCTTATGTGAGTGAATCCTCCGAAAGTATTATCAATGTAGGTTCTCAAATGACACATTTCTAAGGTCTTGTATGCCTGAGAATATTTTTTTATGCCCTTATAATTGAATGACTATTTGACTGGATAAATATTAAAAGTTTAAATTTTTTATTAAAACTTAAAAAAATACTTCATCTTTTTAGATCCTGTATTACGGTTGAGCTATGTGCAATCAAGCTACTTGTTATTTCTTTGTGGGAAATCTTTTCTTGCTTTTTGTAAGCTTTTAGAAATTATTTCATTTCGATATTCTTAAATTTAAAATTAATGTTTCTAAGTGTGAGTTTTTCTGTATCTCCCCTTGTTCATATTTTAAGGACATTTTCAATCTGAAGTCTTTTATTTTCAACCTTCTTGAGGTAAAAATAGCAAATAAAAATGTATATACCCAAGTTGTACAACATTATCTTTTGATATACATACACGTTGTAAAATGATTATCACAATCTAGCTAATTAACATACGCTGCACTTCACCTAGTTGCCTTTGTGCGTGTATGGGATGAGAACTTAAACTCTACTCTCTTAGCAAATTTCAAGTATATAATACAGAATTAACTACAGTTACAATGCCATACATTAGGTCTCCAGAACTTAATAGCTTCATAACTGTGCATTTGTACACCTTGACCAGTATCTTCTGCTTTCCTCTACTCCTTGACCCCTGGTAACTATCCCTGTACTTTCTATTTACGTAAGTTCAACTTTTTAAGATTCCACAGATAAGTGTGATCATGTAGTATTTGTCTTTATATGTCTTACTTAGTTCACTTAGCTTAATGTCCTCCAGGATCATCCATGTTGTTGCAAATGACAGGATTTTCTTCTTTTTTAAGACTGAATAACATTCTATTGTGTAGGTTTGTGTGTATATATACACACACACACATGCATACACCTACATATATATCACATTTTTTATCTATTCATTATTCTGGAATGAGCATGAGAGTACAGCTATTTCTTTGAGATAGTGATTTTATTTCCTCTGCATATATACTCAGAGGAATCTGTGGGTCATGTGGTAGTTCTACTTTTAAGTTTTTGAGGAACCAATGAAGTCTTTTGTATTTCTGAATTCTATAAACTTTAAATGCAGTCTTTTTCTCTTGGACCTCAGATACATAAATTGATTTTATCATAACCTCGATTTATGAAACATCATCATGATTGGTACACACATGCCCTTCCTAATTTATGTATTTAATAATATAATAAGAAGCTATGAATATAGAATCTATCACAATATCTAAAATATTTCTAATAACTTACATTCTTACATATGCTCTTTCTCTGGTTTATATCCCCTGAACACCCCACCCCCACCCAAGTAACCAATATTTTAATTGTTACATTTATCATATACTTTCTTTTATAATTATATATTTATGTATGTCAGCAACAAATAATTTATCAAAATTATTTTCATAATCTATGTTGTCATATGTGTTATTTTCCCCATAGTTTATTCATTTTGACATCTTTTCAATATTACAACTTGTGAACATAATACAAGCTATCCATTCCGCTATTGATGAGTATTTGAGGATACTTCCATTACTTCCACTTATGTGTTACAGTGGTTATGAACAGTGGTGCTGGCAACATTCTTGTCCAAGTTTCCTGAAACAGGTACAAGTTTCTCTTAAATATATGTCTAGTACTAGAACTAAAGGCTTGTAGCATACAGACATGTTAGACTTTAAAAGATAATTTCCAATTATTTCCAAAGTGATTGGACTATGATAGATTATTAGAAATATATAACAATTAGCCATATATATATCTGTTCTAAATTTTTGGATTTAAACTTTTACAATAAGAATGCGTGTAAAATAAACATATCAAGGTCTTTATTTGCATTCCTCTGATTATTATTGATACGTGCAGTATGTCTTTTTATTGTCGGTCATCTATGTTTACTCTTCTGTGAAATGCTTTTGCCTAGTTTTGTCCATTTTATGTTTTGCCTCATTTTATATATATTTTTATTTGTAAATTACTTTTTTTTTTACTTTGTCTAAGTTCTTAATTTTAAATAATGTAAAATTTATCATTTATTTTTATTTTGTGGTTGGCACTTTTGTGTCTTGTTTAGGAAATCATTCCCTACCACAAGCTGAGAAATATACTAATATAATTTCTCCTAAAAGTTTTAAATCTTGTCTTTGAAATGTAAGACATTAATCTGTTTAGAGTTTTTTTTTGTGTATGATGGTATAAAGTAGGGATTTACTTTCTTTCACTTTCCTATACTGATAATTATTAATTTCAAGTATACAATACAATATTATTAACTACTTATTAAATAGAAGAATGTGCTAAATAATCCTGTTCCAAAGTTTACCCTGCCACATCCCCTCATGCTTCAAGTTGCATACAGGCAGGATTTGCTTCTGGGTTTTCTTTCTGTTGCAATTGACAGTTTGTCTATCACTGTACCAATAAGAATCAACACTTCACAATAAATCTTTATATATTATAGGGGAAACCTTTTCCCTTCCTCTTCTTCCTCCTCCTTCTTCACTTCTTCTTGGCAAATTAATATAAATTTAAATTCAACTCAGGAAGTCCTATGCATAACCCTACTGGAATTTGGATTTACATTTCGTCAATTTGATAGAATTGGGGGAAGTGGTACCTTTAAAATATTCTCTTCCTATTTCTAAATATCAGCTACCTCACTATTTGTTTAATATGCTTTAGTAAAAAATTTCAGTTTGGCCTTAAACAGTAAAGGATTCTTAATACTCAGCCCATTAGTACAGAACACATTCCACTTGGAAAACACTTTGACCCTCTGATCAAATTGCAAATAGCCAGAAGATAAACTAAAATCATCAGGGAAACTTTAAAGTTTTACATAGAAAACAAAATCAAACTTTTTTATTGATAAGTGCTAAATAGCCCTGCTAACTTTACTTTTAAGGAAAGTATGTTTAGGAAACATAAATATAGATTTTAAAATAATTCTCATTTATCCACTGTAATGTAGGACAGTTGCAGCATGTATAATTACAATACACAGATGTGTGTTTAGACTCTTTAACCCCTGGAACTCACATAAAGCTATTTTTGATATAGAAATATAATCCTGGAGTCGTAGAAACAGCCACAGATGCAACATTCTGCCATCAGCTGCGGCATTCTGCCACTTAGCATTATCCATAGACAATTACCAAAGATCATTATTTCCTATCACCTTCTGCACCAGAACATTTGCTAGAGTTAACAAATAGCAAAACTGGCTAAATTGAAATTATCCTTCTGTTCCTCTCCTAACCCTCTTGATTTGGAACAATTAAATAGTCTAAAAATAGGCAGCAAAAAGGAAATGGTTAGCAAATTGGATTGGAAAGCCAACTATTTGGTTTGAAGTATTAAAGTTTCCTTAGCTTAAACATCCAAGAAAATCCATAATTTAGGCAATGGATTTCATCATTTCCCCAATTGTATGGAAATGTTTTGTAAACTATAGTAAAACCATATTGCCTATTTATTCAAAGAGAACCAAAAGTCAACCTTCTAATCATGACCTCCATATATGAGGCATAAATTACTTACATAAATTATGCCTTTTTAAATTGTATCTGTAAATTCTATCTAATCTTCAAGGCCCAAATAAACACAATATCAAGCTTTCCTAGTCACCAAAACAAAATGTGATTTCTTTTCTTTCCTAATCCCTATGCTACCTTATACCTATTATGACACCAATACCATTTTACTTGATCCAAGCATAATTTTTGGATTGCCTCCCTTTATAAAAATTTATTGAAAATATTTTTTAAAAAACGGAAATTTTATAGGGTCACCTGATAAAATGTGGTATCTGTCTTGTCGTATAACACTCCACACATACTTGGTCAGTCTGTCAAATAGCAGTACACCATCAGAAAGTAATTGGTTGGCTTTTTCATGTGGCCAGATGTGGTGATCTGCATATCTACATTTAAGATTTGTGTCACTGGAGTGTGAATTATTGACACTAACGGAATAGCATAGCTATAATAATCACTGACGGAGGAGGGTCAGTTGGAACGGGACACTATGCTATAACAAGGCTGGTCTATTTACGTTGGCTTCATGCTGGCCTGATTAGAAGAGCTGCAGGCAGCCATTCAACCCTAATTCTCATTCCACAGAAGATAATATTTCAGCTAAATCTGAAAAATGTTTAAGAATCATGAAACTTTATCAGTAGCATTGTTGTGCTTTTATATAAATGGGGGGAAAAGTCTCTGAAGTGGAAATGGAGATTTAACATATTGCAAAAGGCTGGGCCCAGTTGATTGAGGATATAGGTGGTTCTTTTTAAAAAAGTGAATTTTATTTATGTTTCTTAGTAAAAAAACAAACTAAAACATTCAGAGAGAATATTCAGAAGAAAGCACATTGCTAATATGGAAAGAATAGGCACCCAAGATATTAAGCCCATTTTGTAAATCTGTTGAATAAATGCATATATCAGCCTTAACAGATTGATTCCCTTAGACTCTCACTATTGGTCACCCTTAACATCCTTTGGCTACAATCATCACCCATCAACTTTTATATATACCTGCAGATTACAAATTTATTCTTTTAACAGAAATAGCTCCTTCAGATTTTATGAATAAAAGATTAAGAAAAGTCCCTGTTCACGTATCCAAAGTTGAGGTTAAGAAGAAAAAGGAGGATTCCATTAATATGGACTAAAACTCAGGTTTAAATCAGAAATATTCAGTCCTTTAGTACAACAATTCCACAAAAACAGTTTTTTGTGAATTTTTTTTCCTTACGATGGATGTGGCCAAATGTATCTAAAGATAAACAATTGATGTCTTTGCTCCCTATTTAATGATGGCTCCATGAAATTAAAGAAAATAGAGGTCAGCAATGTAAGCAGTTATTTGAATGAATGAGCAGTTCCTGGAGCTATTGAGTCTTTCACTTAAAAATGTACTAGCAGCAAATTTGTTTTACTTTTTAACCATTACCTTTGCATTACTCCTTGAATTGGGAAACTAAATACAAATCACAAATTAATAACATAATCTCTCAGATGAATGCTTCAAATACAACTTTCTTTACTAATGGCTCAAATTAACGTGGTTAATCACTGTATGGAACTATTGTCAACCAGCCAAGATAACTGTGCTCTTAAAAACTGTATTAAAATGCCTTTTCTAGAACCTCATATAAATAGAATCATGCAGTATGTATGCCTTAAAAAAAAAAACTGTATCAAAATGGAATGAAAACCGGACTACACTACTTACAATTTATATTTGAATGAAATAGAAATATTAATGAAAATAAATAATTTAAAATAAGTGACATACTGTCTTATTCAAGGTATGTGTAGGTGGGGGTTATGAGGAGTTATCAAATCTGTACTTATTATTTATGCATAAAATATCCCCATAAAATTAGGCCACTGGAACTGATGCTTTCCTAAAATTGATGCTGTTGTCTGTAGTAAGTTTGGCATCTATATGACAAACCCTCACTAGTCATATTAGGTTTGGTATCATTTATTTATATCATGTTCTATTTTGATTTTATTTTTATGAAATTTTCTGAAACTAGTTCTGAGCCTGTTTCCTGACCCATGTTTTTGTAATCTGGACTAAGGTAGCTTGTCTAATTAAATGTTTCACTTTTCTCTTATTCAACTAAAAGTTATTTTCTTTAAAGTTTAACTTCCCAAAATTAAATTGTTATTGAGTTTTCTAGGAAGACCTTATCTAGTAAAGTCCTCACTTAACATCATCAATAGGTTCTTGGAAACTGCAATTTTAAGTGAAATGAAGGCTAATAAAACCACGAAAGCATCACCAAAGTTCTAAATAAAGACACAAAACACTTCTAATATTAACCATTGAAATAAATGTGAGCTATATATACATTTAAGAAAGATTAATAAAAACAAGTATGGTCATTATTTACCTACTTGTTCCAGTTTAGGGTTGTGGCTGGAGCCAGTGGCCGAAGCCTCTCCTGGACAGCTCAGGAACTGGTCCTGGACAGGACCCCGTCCATCACACACCCACTCTCACACTGCGACAATGTACCCGGTCAATTCACCTAACGTGGATAGCTTTGGGTGTGAGAGGAACCTGGAGTACCTAGAGAAAACCCACATAAACGTAGGGAGAACATACAAACTCCCCACAGACAGTGGCCCCAGCCAGAATTAATATTTTTTCTCATCAATATTATAATGAAACAACATTGACCGAAATGACGTTATTTGAGGATCTCTGTCAATTTTTATCTACTCCCTAATGTTGTGCTTTTTATGTGAAAAAGACCTGTCAAAGTTTCTAGCCTTCAGAACTTTCACACTTCTAGCCATTTAACAGCTTAAAAAGAAGCAGGGGTAAAATAGTGGTGATTTTTTTTTTTTATTTCTGAATGAAATGGCTTCCCTTGGTCTAGAAGCAACATGAGAGAGAATATTAAGAATTTGCAAAGTAGGAAATGGATATGAATTAAGTGGAAAAAATTTACAACCTATAGTGGAAGGAACATGAAATTTGCAGCCAGACAATTCTCATAACTCTGCCGCCCACTGTCTAGGGGACTTTATGAATTTTACTTACTTCTCTAAGAGCACAGAAATTGTATTAAAAAAGGAGTAACTGAATTTGTACTGAAAAGTATCAGAAGATAAAAGGAAGCATAACTGAGGATTTGATTAGTAAGCAGGATTTACTACTCATAACATGTACATTTTGAAGGAATTATCTTATTAAATTCTTGAAACAAAATTATGAGGAAGTTTCTGAAAGGATAGTACATACAAAAGGAAATAAAAAGAATACACAATGTTTTTATGGAATTATAATTATTTTTTAAAAATCAGTATGGCTGGGATGTAGAATAGATGAATAGAAGAAGGAAGGGGCCGAGCACGGTGGCTCACGCCTGTAATCCTAGCACTCTGGGAGGCCGAGGCAGGCGGATCGCTCAAGGTCAGGAGTTCGAAACCAGCCTGAGCAAGAGTGAGACCCTGTCTCTACTAAAAATAGAAAGAAATTAATTGGCCAACTAAA